>NTHP01000346.1:500339-514632 GCA_003416845.1 Oplegnathus fasciatus | reverse complement strand
TGTGTTCAGAGCTAAGTGATAGGCGTATTGTGGATTGTGGAGATGTGTCAGCAATGCCTAAGGGTAGCGATCCCCGGCTTTCTAAAACTCAATAAAACGTAATGTGGTTTTCTGTGTGTTCAGAGATGTTATATGTGAAGTTTATCCATCCTATAGAGCCAAGCTGGACACCTATCTAGCCATCATTTTGATCTGGCACTGAACACTATTTTACAAATATCATAAGTCGTTTTCTGCAAAATCTGCCATGTACATCAAGGGGTTCAACCAGAGGGTTAGGGTTGGACTGGTCAGCAGTCGACCTGGCTCTTATAAGTAGGCATTTCATGGGGCATCAAGCTCTCTCCTGCTCAATCTGTTGCTCCTTCTCTCACTCCCCCAATATGTGCCCAAAATCTGTGGCTATAGGTCAACCACCCAAGCCTTTCCCAAGCCCCCAACCTGGAGAGACTAAGGTGACGCTGCTTATGACCCCTATGTGTTGTAATTTTAATGAAAATGTGTACAAGTTCTAAAATTGTAAATATATTAATGCTTGCAGCCACTGTGGAGACAGGCATCCAAAAGGCTCTGAAAAAGCACCCTAACTGCTGTTTTGTCAATTATTTGATTACAGGACTGGTTCGAGGGTTCATAGCTGGTTTGACTTGGTTGCCAAAAGTGTCATTTCTTTGCAAAAATTTACAATCTGCTTTGAAGGAGCTTGAGATAGTTGATGCATTACTGGAAAAAGAGGTTAAGAAAGGATTCATGATTGGTCCATTTGATAAATCGCCCTTTCCAACGACTCGCATTAATCCTATCAGTATCCCGTAAATATTCAGGGAAAAAGTACCTAATCATTGATTTATCTGCTCCTCATAAAGACGAAGCTCAAAGCATCAATAGTCTCATTCCTTTGGCACCCTTATCCCTGTTTATGCTTCTGTTGACATTAAGTTTATTAAGAAAGCAGGTAGGGGCGTAGGGCTAGCCAAGTCAGATATCACAGACACTTTCAAAGTGATGCCTTTACACCCTTTGCAATGGCATCTATTTGGTGTTAAATGGAGAGATAAAATGTATTTCTCAGTTAGGCTCACCTTCGGTTGTCGCAGCAGCCCAAAAATATTTGATACTTTGTCAGAGGCGCTTTGCTGGATTCTTCTAAATAACTGTAAACTGCCTTTTGTGCTTCATCTCTTAGATGATTTTCTGCTAGTGGACTCTTCAAATTCAAAACCAGATAAATGCATCTCTGCTCTCAAACATACTTTTGCAAAATTGGGTATTCCTCTATGTGAAGAAAAGAGAATTGCTTTCATTGCTTGGGCATCATAATTTTGCAATTCGTGTTATTTCCCAGGGACGCTCCTTTATATCCAGGCTTCTTGACCTCTCCAAATCTGTAGAGAAACTCCATGATATGGTGAGCTTGGATGCAGGCTGCAGATCTGAGCTCCACTGCTGGTCTCTTCTGTGGGAAAAATGGAATGGCATCTCATTCTTTATAATGGGAACCTAGAATCTTCATTAGCTATTAAGTTCACTTGTAATGTTTCTGTTTTTGTTGCCAGCCTAGGGACTACAGATACAAATTAGCTTATATACAGACACAACCCCTTCCGTTGTTTTTTTTTTTCAACACGTGGTTCACTCATGTATGGCCAAAAGATCTGTTATCCCTGCCAACTAACGCTTCTTCTACTGCTCTAATGGAAATGTACCCAAATTCCAGGTTTGGATAATAAAATTGCTGATTCCTTGTCCCGCTTTGAATCTCAGAAATTTCTGTGCCCGCCTGACCTACCCCCCATTCATTCAAACTGTGCTAGATTAAACACCACCCTGCAAACCTATATACTCTCTGCTGCTCCCTGTATGCGATCTGGCTTAGCTAAATCCACATTAAAAATGTATGATTCTGCATGGTTTTATTTCACCTCCTTTTGTGCCACCTTCTCTGTAGCTATTTTGCCTGTCAATATTTCCATCATATGTGCCTTTATAGTTCACTGTTTTGAATCCCACAAAATGCAGCCATCCTCATAAAGGGACTTGTTGCAGGTATACAATTCCATCTGCACTGTTTGGATACATCCACCTACAGCCAGCACGAAAACCCATCTATTCATCTTCTGCTAAACGGCCTTAAGTGAGAGAAACCACAAGGCAATGATATACGTCTCCCCTTCACTCTCCCACTTGTGCAAAAATTTATCACATATTTAAGGGACGGGTGCTTTAGTCCTTATACAGACTTACTATTTTAGGATTTTTTATGGATTTCTCAGAGGTGGCGAGTTCACTACACACAGAGAATCTTTTGATCCTTGGCATGACCTCACTATAGCTGTTGTAACAATTAACCTTCATTACTACTTCTCTAAATTCTTAAAACACTCAAAGACTGATAGGGATAAGAAAGGAACGTCAATTTCAATTTCTGAGACTAATTCTACGTTTTGTGAATCTGGCCAGAAAACACGCTGATAATCTATTATAAATAATATAAATGATCAACAAACACGGTTATGCTCAGGGAGAGCACACCTCCCTCCCAGGAAGGTGTGTGCTTAGGTTTTCCACATATGCACATGGAAAGACAGGGAGGTCCCAGAACAGAGCCATGCCATCAAATATAACCTACTGCAGATGAAAATAAAATTTTCTTTGACAGTGGTCCTGACTGAATTATACTTGTGTGATTTTCTGTTTATACATGTTGTTGGAACATTATTGGAGGGAGCCTGAGAGTTAAGAATTTCATTGTCAATGACTGCTTTACTGTAATTGTTGTGTATATGCCAATAAAGAATTTGACTTGACTTGACTAAAATACTACTAAATGTGGAACTACAAATGAGGACTGGTGATATTCTATATTTTTCCTCCTCAGCAAACCTGCAGACCCCAACCACCAATGAATGTATCCTAGTATACATGAGTATCCAAAGCCTGATATATCTTATTACTCTGTGGCATAGATGAGAGGTCTTCATGGGTCAAACAACCTACCCGAACCCAATGTGCATAAATCTTTTTGAAAGAGACCTTATTGGAAAGGGACCCAAGGACAGTCAGACCCACTGGCAGCAGCATGATGTTCCATCAATTAACCACTGGCGATACTTATAACATTAAAGGAATCTTCAACATTTACATAGGAACAACATAGGAAATATGCTTAATCGATTTCTTTCCAAGAGTGAGTTAAGATTGAAGTCTATGTGTTAAGCAGAGCATAAGCTGGAGTCACAACATGATTAGTCAAGCTTAGCATAAAGACTCGAAGCAGGGAGAAACAGTTAGTCTGGCTCTGTCCAGCATCATTTATGGACCAAAATGCTCTTAAGACTGTACTGTATCTTAGCATGGTGTGCATGAATTGACATCAAGCCCTAAAGAAAAATTATAGTTCATTACAACTTTTTTGTAGCTCTTACCATTAGTTCTATTAGTTATGATAACACTGTACTCATCAAGTTAATTGCTGTGATCTGGAAATGTGGTGACATCACCAAAAATAGTGCAGCAAGAAACATGATAGTCACTGTTTTACCTGAATTCCACCAGCATGTCCAGATCCCCACCAAGGGAAACAATACCTTGGACCATGTTTAGTGAACATTCCTGGTGGCTACTTAATTCACCATTAACTTATTTATAGTGGAGTATATCAAATAAAATATGTGGAAAAAATAGTGGAAAAAATCTGAAGGTGGAGCTCCTTTATTTGTGACTTCTTTCTGTCAAACTTGACATGAGCCACATAGCTATGTAGTTTGTAATAGCCAAGCTAATGAGCATGTTCACTGTATGTATATTGTCATGTATGTATCACATATACATATAGACTGAAGTACACTAAATATAATGTGGGTTAACCATGGAACATTTTCCATTTTCCATCTAAAAAGCAAATTAGAACTCTTATGACATGAGATGAATTTGCATTATGCAAGTTAAAGTCAAGTTTTTTTTAAGGAAATAAATAATTGGCCTTATTGGGTGCATGGTGTGGCTCTTTGTTATGAAACAGTTGAACACTTCTTGAATATTTCCACAACACCGCAGATATCCACAAATGTAGCTGTCACAGAACCCAGGTATTTGATTTGAGAAATGAAAAATAAATCAAAGGGAATTAGCTTCATCCCGGGAACTTCTGGGAACCTATCCACCATCTTGGATTTGGCCCTGCAGTGGGGAGGGGAAGGCCCTTCCTTTACCAAGGCAGCAGAATGGTCTGTAACAATTTCAACAACGTGGGTTGCGTTTAAAGTCGTCGTTTCTCCACACCTGTTCTTTCTGTGGCGGCACCCACACCAGGTCCAGTTGCCCCCATAACCCCACTGAGCACGGTCTGTGACTAAGCCGATACCTCAAACGGCCATAAATTTTAACGCCTTCGTAGGACCATCCCGACTGCCAGTTAATCTACTTCCTCATCCGTGGTTTCACTTTTAGTTTCCACCCAGGCATCGAGGTCATCCCCAATCACCCTTCACTTGCCATAATCTCCAGTCTGCCCTTGCCGAGCCCGACACTGTGGTCAGACTTCTTGCCCAAGAAGCCAGCAACGGCTGGTGGGCCCACTCACTAGCTCTCCTTTCCCAATCCACCGCATTAGTCCCATCGGCATCGCCACCAGGAAGCGCTCTGGCAAGAAGATACTCATTATAGATCTCTTCACCCCATGGGGCCACCACACCAAGCATCAACAGCCTCATTCCCAGTCTGGATTTTTCCATGCATTATGCCACTATCACACATGCCATCAACCTCATCAATCTCGCCGGCCATGGCACCTGGTCGGCTAAAGCCGATATCACCAGCGCCTTTAATGTCTTGTCTATACATCCAGAATTCTAGAGGTTCTTCAGCGTTTTCTGGAAAGGTTTCTACCATCTCACTTTTGGGTAATAAAAATATTTGAAATATTCGATTCCCTTTCCAAAGCACTCTCCTAGATCCTACTCAACAATCACAAACTTCCATACGTTATTCACCTTCTAGACGGCTTCCTCACTGTCACACATCCCTCAAGGTCAATCATTCCTCTCCCACTTACTGTCTGTGACTGCCACCATCCCGTCCCTCCATCACCACATCTGCCTTGACTACGCCTGTAAAATGGAGCTGAGACTGTGGCACAATTTCCTTTCCTCTTGAAACGGCATTTCCTTTTTTCTATGATGACCACATAACTCAGCCTGAAGACATCCAGCTGTACACCGACGCAGCACCCTCCATCGGATTTGGAGGTTACTACAGCGGTAGATGGTTTGCCTCCGATTGGCCACCGGAACTGTCGTCGTTCTCTCCTTCTTTTGCCCATCCAACCATACCCCCAGTCATCACTGCCCTTCTTGGCAGCAGACTCGGATCCTCACCCGCCACCGGTCCCTCCATTTTCAGCGACCATCTTCACCTGAACTCCAAGCTTCTCCACCTGGTTATTGCATCACTCGGTGACATCTGAAGAGCCCATTCTCACCTAGTACAGTGAAGTCATTTTGGGGGAGATGGGAGATGTGCCCCCACCCAGAGTATTGACCCCCAGGTTCCTAGACTCTCCAACCTCATCACGACTCCGTTCGGCCCCCGGTTCATCCCCACGCAATCAACCCCCTTTCATCCCTCCACTCCACCCCTTCATCCCTCTCCTCCACCCCCTTTCATCTGTCTCCTCGACCCCTTCATCCCTCTCCTCGACACCTTCATCCTTCTCCTCAACGCCCCACCGAACACGACCCCTTCCGATCCTTCCCGAATCCTCTAGCCATTCCAAATAAAACTACTTTTATACCATACGAATGGCGTGGTCTTTTGACAGTTCAGTTTGGTGGTCACATTTCCTCCACTCTAGTGTTGAACACTGGAGCCTCCCAGGGTTGTGTGCTCCTCTTTCCTCAAAACTGTGGTCTGTCTCTGACTTTATACAAGCAGAACATGGTCCTGTGCTGGAAGAGTTTATACAGGGGTGCAAAGACTCCTCCTAAACTAAAACTAAACAAAAAAAAAAAGCATGTTGATACCCAGGGTATCTTTTTGTTATCTAGCTTCACTTAACCTAACAAAGGCAATCCCGCTAAGCGGTCCTACGGCGCTGGTTATCAACTCGATAAGTCAACCCAGGGTTTACCAGTCTAGTTATGAGCGTGTTCACATAAAAGGGGCNCTTTTGGGTAATAAAAATATTTGAAATATTCGATTCCCTTTCCAAAGCACTCTCCTAGATCCTACTCAACAATCACAAACTTCCATACGTTATTCACCTTCTAGACGGCTTCCTCACTGTCACACATCCCTCAAGGTCAATCATTCCTCTCCCACTTACTGTCTGTGACTGCCACCATCCCGTCCTTTCCCTTCCTAAACTAAAACTAAACAAAAAAAAAAAGCATGTTGATACCCAGGGTATCTTTTTGTTATCTAGCTTCACTTAACCTAACAAAGGCAATCCCGCTAAGCGGTCCTACGGCGCTGGTTATCAACTCGATAAGTCAACCCAGGGTTTACCAGTCTAGTTATGAGCGTGTTCACATAAAAGGGGCGGTGTTTGCGGCATATGACCAATCGCAAACATGGACAAGTCTACTGGCAGCAGAACAAAGAGCAATCTATAATATTAGACAAATACGAAGAAGTTAAACACATAATCTGGGCTAAAAGCAACACAGTTGGAGCTGCCAAATGCAGGAAGGACAGATGGCAAAAATATCGCCGACTATGTGAATGCGTAAATTAATAGACTTATAATATCACTGTCCCATCATTAGGGCACGAGTAGATCTGACAATAATTATATTTGTGTATTCCATTAAATTAATGTGTTGCTTAGATGTATTGTTATGGCGTATATGGCAATTTTAGCTTTATTCTTTCAGCTGCAATCCCGGCGGTGTCAAACGGATTTGGGAGCAAATAAAAATAAATATAAAAACATAATTTAAAGCTGTAAGTAGGCTTACTTTCATATCTTATAAGTACAACAAGTAGAAGGCTTTAGTGCTTCCATTAGTCTCTGTTGTAGGATGATATCGATATACAAAAGCAGGAAACAGGAAAAAAAATGAGATGAGCGAAGTAACACAAGGCAATGCATACAGTCCGCAGGACTGTAAGAGAATCCAAATCTCTCATAAAAAAAATCATCAGGGAAAGCGGAAGGGCTTTGCTGGTCTCTGAACACTCTTGCCCTACGAAACTCTCTCATGATCCGAGCTCCACGGGATCTTCTATGATTGGTTATGACATTTTCCAAGAGAATTGATTAGTCAGTAGGCGGTGCTTTTATACAAGTTGATCTCTTATCTCGAACATAACCAGCTCCGGAGCAGGTTATGTTTGCAGAATAAGTTACCATGGCGATTTACCCCGGTAAGAAGTGAACCACAGTCCTGTTAACCCTGAAGTTACCTCGCTAACCCCAAATTCTGCTTCGTAGTACAGGCCTCAGGTTGTAGAGGAATACAGCTCGGGGGGTTTACAGTGACAGCAGATTTTATCTTACAAGTCAGCAGTGTGTTATACTTTGACATCCCTATTATCAGACTTTGAGAGCATCATGACATGCCAAGGGTTTGAACCCTAATCATAAACCAGCACAAACTCAATAGGGTTCTACCCTTTTGAGGTCTGACCTAATAATAAACCAGCACAAACTCAATAGGGTTCTACCCCTTCGAGGTGTGGTCAGTTCAGTTTGAAGATTCAGTGTCAAAGACAGATTTGTTCATACATGCATTGAACCTCTTTTTTTAATTGAAAACAGTGACTTTACAGATTCAACAATGATAGAAACGGGTATGAGATACAGGACAGACAAAGAACGAGAGAAAACAAACAAACAAAAACAAAACAAACCCCAGGGTGATGTACAGAACTTGACATGATACATATAGTATATTGAACAAAACAAAACAAACAAGGATGAAATGGTCATGATAATAGAATAGAATAGAGTAACAATAGTGACATCATATGGTTACTGTGATTTAAATTAGTGTTTTGGGGGAAATCTATTATAGCACGCTTGTTTATGAGTTTGATCATGTGTATATGGGAGAGACAAGAAAAAAAGAAAGAAAGAAATAATAATAATGATAGCAATAATAATAGTAATAATAATAATAATAATAATAATGATACATATATTATATAAATAATAAAACAATATAATGAAAATAAATAAATAGGTAGTAATGAGGGGAGAATGAAAAATAAATAAATGAAATAGATAAAACAATAAATAAATGGTTTGTAATTGATATTTAGAAGTGTCAGCTATTGTACTATGGGNGGGGGGGTCCTGGCAGGGCTTGAGAGCAGTCTATTCTATAGTTGAAGTATGTGGAGGTGGGGATGGGGGCACTAGTGTCACTGGCAGTAGGGGAGGTTGTTACCTGGGTGAGGATGTGTGTATGTATGTATATTGGTTTGTGTCACAAGGGTATACAAGTGATATTGATAAGAGGGATCCAGTATCTGTTAAATGAATCTATTTGGTTGTATTTCAATGCTATTTGTCTTTCTGTAGAAGTGTCCTCAGATAAGGTGCCAGTGGGATGTTGAGAGATTATTTCTGTCTTTCCAACTTAGCAGGATAGTCTTTTTGGCGAATGTTACCAGTATGGGTTCTCCTAGCAGACATACAGATGGGGAGACAGGAATGCTGCAACCTACGGTTGACGATTGTATATGTGTGCTGTTTGTCAAAAATGTTTGAATGGGTGGGCAGAGCCAGGTAGCATGAAGGTAATCACCTGTAGTGTTTAATGTGCAGTGTTTACAGGTGCTGTTGTCTGTGAGTCCCATTCTGTGTAGTTTATATTGGGTGAGGTGAACTCTGTGTAGGATTTTGTATTGAATAAGTTGCAGATTGGAGTTATGGGACATTGAGAAAATGTTACTGCAGATGTGCGTCCAGGAGTTGATATCAGTATGGTGGTGGTTGCAGAATGTCGTTTGATGTGCTGATTTTTCCTTTTAAACAGTGTTTCAGTTGTGAGTATTGCGAGAAGCTGTTATCACCAATGTTATATGTCTGTTTTAGTGTTTCATAGGATATGAGTGAGCCATGATGAAATAAGTGTTCCATATGTGTTTATTTTTAATCTGAATGTCCGGGTTGTGCCATATTGGGGTATATTTATTTGAGGATGTGGGGTGTCCAGCGATTTGGTTGGATTTCCATCAAGTTGTCAGAGTCACTGCTATGAATGGGCTTTTGAAACAGTTATGTTTTTATGTTTTGACTGGGTAAAGAACATGTCTCCATCTCTCTGCTGTTTGTCAGTCTGTCTCTGTCTCTCTGTTATCTGTCTGTCTGTCACAATCTTTCTGCCATCTGTCCATCTGTCTCCATGTCTCTGCTGACTGTCATTCTTTCTCCATCTCTCTTCTGTCTGTCTGTCTGTCTGTCGCCATCTCTCTGCTGTCTGTCCGTCTCTCCATCCCTCTGCTGTTCATCAGTCTGTCTGCATCTCTCTGCTGTTTGTCAGTCTGTCTCCATCTCTCTGCTGTCTGTCCGTCTGTTTCCATTTCTCTGCTGTCTGTCCGTCTGTCTCCATCTCTCCATTAGTGAGGGTGTCTCCTCGGGTCGATGTTTAGCAGGGTGACAACATGTGACGCCCACTTCTCTGTAAACATCCAATCATAGACCTTATGACTCCCAACTGACCTCTGACCCCTCTCCACACTCAGGGGAACTGTGTGTGTGAGTCTTTGTGCACATGGCAGACTGAGAGCACAGAGTGATTACGCTGTCAATAAATGTGTTTATTTGCTGGGGGCGGAGTAGAGCTTTTCTTGGAGATGAAAAGATGTTTTGAAGCACTTTGTTGCGAGACGGGGCGCAGACAAATGCTGTAATCAGATCGCTGTCTGGAGAACAATGTGTGGTCAAAATAATGAGCACAAATCACAAGGTAAAAACCATCAACACACAATCAATACGACTAATGGCAGAGACAGTGAGCTATGAAGCCCTTCTGCCAAATCCGAAAAGATTTCAGTCAGTATCTCAGTGAACATTCTTTGGCCTCTACAGCCACTGTGACAACATTATGGGTGAGCGAGTGCGTGAGTGAGTGAGTAGGAGGCTCCTTCAGTCCTCTAGTTAGATCTGATTCAGTACAAGCCACAGAGAAGAAGAGAAGCTAAACAAAACCTTGTCCTCATGTCATACCATGAGAAAAGCTAAAACTAATCATTAGCTTGTCTTCTTCTCAGTGTTGGCCTTTTTACTGGAACAACCTGGGTGATGTTTTCCTCGTTCTAGCAATTCTAACACTATTTTACTAGCCTTGAGCAAACACCTCTATTTGCCCATCATTAGGTTTCTTAATAGTGTTTTTTATAACTTTATTATTGTCATTGATGAAATGACTGGGCAGACCTGTAGACACAGATTTATTTCCTATTACACTGTCTCATTATAATCAACTTATTTTTATAAACCTTGCATTGCTGTCTCTGTAAAGTTTATTTTTCTTTTTACATGCTTTTTGTAAGCCATTTTATTAAGCTTTTTATTATAGCTTCTATGTTTACACAGTATTATTGGACAGTGTTTATCATACAATGATGAGTAGCTGTTCAGAAATTACCTCTTGTACATAAACCCCTTTCCACTCTTCATTTAAGAGATCATTCCTGAACTTACTCATTGCTTCATCAGTTCTTACCCTTACATATCCATCTATTGCAGTTTTAGGATCCACCCTTTTCAAGATTTATGTAAATGATGTGGATCAAAATATTAATGCATCTGTACATCTTAATGCAGATGATATTGTTATTATTATTATTACTATTATTTTTATTATTATTATTATTATTATTATTATTATTATTATTATACTATTGTATATTGTTGTGCAAGCACTGTTGCCCTGGCATTTGAGCATCTGCAGTCTGCATTTGACACTATTTAGTCGCACCTGTTCCATCTCAGACTAGTGTTAAATGCAGACAAAACCAAGGCCACGTTCTTTTCTAACAAAAAGGTGCCAGCTGTTCTTCCTTGCATCATGTCTGCACAAGGTACCCCTATTGAGATTGTGACCACCTACAAATATTTAGGCATCACAATTGATGAAAGCCTTTCTTTTAAAGCTCATTTTGATCACCTTTTCAGGAAATTGAAATTAAAATTGGACTTCCCTTTTTCTTTTTTAGGAACAAATCTTGTTTTTCCTTTAATGCCAGGAAATGGCTTGTTGCTGCCACTTTCTTGCCTCTCCTGGACTATGGGGATGTTTTGTATATGAACGACTCAGCTCACTCTCTTCATCTGTTGGACACTGTCTATCATGGAGCTCTGAGATTTATCAACTCCTCACACACCATTGTACTCTGTATTCTTTAGTCAATTGGTCATCATTATCCATGCGCAGAACTTTGCACTGATATAACTTCATTTGTAAACATCCATCCTTGGACTGCTGCCCACTTATTTATCCACTTACAGTACATGTCACGTAAACAGTGCTGCCATAGCCTACGCTCCCAAGGCTTCATCACTCTCTCCATCCCCTCAGTCTGTACAGAATTTGGTAAAAAGGCCTTCTCCTATTCTGCCCCCTCAGCCTAGAACACGCTACAGCAGGAACTGAAGCTGTCCAGCATGCTTCCCCTAGGGGATTTTAAACTTCTTTCAAAATCTGACTTCTACTTTAGCACTTGTGCACTTATCACTTTTATGATTTGTGTTCTATTTTTGTCTCTGTATTGAATGTCCTGTCTGTAACTTGTTGTATTGCTGTTGTTGTTTTGACCAGGTCTCGCTTGAGAATGAGACCCTGTATCTCAATGAGATTACCTGTCTAAATAAAGGTTAAATTAAAAAAAACAAAAAACAAATATATCATGTTAAATAGTATGTAGACCACCAAATAGGTCTGTTGTGTAGTTTATACAACATAATCTATTTTTCTATTTAATTTAAATTGCAATTGCAATATAGTACGCAACACAGTGTACAAGTGAAGCCAAAATATCCCAGATACGGGCGCTGCCATCTTGCGCTGGCGACATCATTTGGGACCAGAGTCTGCGCGGTGGTGATCAGGGAAGGAGCTGCGGTATCGAGGTCCCGCCCATACACCTGCCCAACTCAATCGGTAATCAATAATTAGTAACTGCTAACTAACGATCACCTACTAAAGTTACTGTTACATCTCCTCTCAAAGTTCCTTCTCTACATTGAACTCCTGAAAAGACGTCTGCAGGTGCCTCCGCAATGATTTCACTGTGATTGACAACTGTCAATCATGACGTTTCACCCCGTTTTTATAGAATCAAATAAATAATTACAACCAAACTTATCAGAAAAATGAACACTTGAACAAACATCAGCATGATAAGAATTACCTAAAATGACACAAACCTTTCTATCTTTGGGGAAAATTTATTTAATGTGTACCTATACTGGGACCAGCCACCAGAGGGCGATCGAGACATTTTGGCTTCACTTTTGGGGAGCTGTCATGCCGTCCATCTTTATATACAGTCTATGGCTCGTGGTTGCTGTAAGCAAAATTAATGTAAACAGAGAGGTGTATCCTAAATCATGGTGACAGCTAACCACAATACAATGCACCATGATGTGGTTGCCTATTCTCTATAGTTCTCAATTGTCGCTAACCTAGGCTACAGGATAAGACAGTGGACAGTGATGGCGCTATCATATTTAATCTGCTTTTATTTCCTTCTCGATATGAAACACTGGGAAATATTAATGTTACTTAATGTGTGTGGCATTAATATTAGTATGTCAACACTGCACAGGCATCTCAAGTCGTTGGGATTGTTCAGGCGGAAAGCCCAGTCTGACCTGCTGAAAGTTGCGATTGAGTACCCTGCTAAATGTAAGAGTGGAACAGCTAGAGAGAAACACAAGAAGACACTGCATGAAAACCTAGAGGTCCTCTTCACTGACTACGCCCAACAAAAGGAAGGAAAGAAGAAGAACAACCTTATATTCTTCACTGATTCCATCTACATCTGGAAAGATACTGTGTGCATCAAGAGGATCAATGTCCCCTCTGACAATGAAGATGATGAGAGCCCAGCAGAGAACCCCACCACCTTGTCCATCTCTGCCCCCCCTCACCTGCCAGCTCCACCAACCAGCTGAAGGAGAGTATGGCCCTGCTGGAGCTGGACTTGAACTGAATTCAAAGAGCTGACCCAGGCCAGGCTGTCTGACCCCCCAGACAACACTTTGCAGCACCTAAAAGAGGAGCTCCAGCAGCTCAAGGGAGACAACGAGGCCTTGGCATCTGACCTCAGAGGAAGTCTGGAGGCACTCAAACAGGAGAACAGTGTGCTCCGTGCTCAGTTAGCCAAAGTGAAGGAGGATGCTGAGAATAGAGAAAGGAGCTTCATCAGGCAAGTCCAACACCTGACAGACCAACTCTCATCATTCTCCACAATGACAAGTACAGAGACAGACTCTCCCTGCTAGAGTCTCAAACCCCGGCCTTGTCTCTGCCCCACCATCTCTGCTCTACACCCAGCACAACAACACCCTGACACCTCCTGATACATGCACACAGCTAGCTGCCAACAGCCAGCTCTGCCCATCCCAGCTTCCCTCCCCTCAGCCTGAAGGGCAAGCCCCACAAGTGGTCCTGCTGGCTGACTCAAATGGGGAATTCCTGGACACAAAAAAGCCTGGTTTCCCTGGGAAGAAAGTGCTGTCTAAATGCTGCAGCACCACAGGCCAGGCAATGAAGCTGTTGAAAAAGGAGACCCTCAGGAGCCCTCAATGCCTGGTGATCCACACAGGAACAAATGACCTGCACAGCCTCTGTAAGGGCACTGCTGAGGCAGTGAAGAAGATGGCGGAGCAGGCCAGTAGGGAATTCCCTGACACCCGCATTGTGGTCTTCACCCTGCTGCCTAAGACAGACACCCTGCTATGCTGCTGTTGTAGCTCAGCCTACTGCCACAGTCCCTCCCCCTACTACCTTTGAGCTGGGAGAGATGCTGCACACCCTGTGCACCCGGCTTCTGCTCAGCTAAGATATACTCAGAACACCTTCCCACTTTAGTAACAGGACAACATGGAAATGTATTGTTAGTTAGTGGTAGTAATGATAGCAATAGTAGTAGCCAGTACAGTGGTAATTTTAGTGAAAATAGTACATGCCTCCATGACATTAATGACAAATTATAATTCAGTATTGTAAATGTATAGATAGTTGTAGGTGTTTTCATATTTGTCTCACTAGACAGGTTCATTTTTATTGTTTTTAATGCGTTCATTTTTATACAGTGGTGGCCAAAATTATTAGAACAC
>NTHP01000346.1:478448-497782 GCA_003416845.1 Oplegnathus fasciatus | reverse complement strand
TGTGTATCAGATCCAGATGTAAATACCTGGAAATAAAAGCTGAAATGTTGATCTCTTGTCTCATATTCATCTTTTGATGTCAAACCCAAATGTTTTCAGTCTACAGCAAAAATACAGGAATTGGCCTCGCTGTTCCAATACTTTTGGAGGGGAGTGTATATCTCTTCACCATTTATATACCCCTAGTAGATTCTCCTTATTTTGAAGAAGACATTTTTGAAACTCTCCATTCAGATATCGCCGATTTCCAGGCCCAGGGAAACGTGCTTCTACTGGAACTGGAGATCTGAATGGACGAACAGGAATCAGGAACAGGAAAACGTCATTCCTCAGTCTTTCGTTTACCACACCAACCATCACCCATCGGAACAACTTTGACCCTGAAATAAATCAAAGTGGCAGGGAGGTAGTGCATCTCTGTTGGGCCTTAGGCCTGCGCATAGTTAATGGTAGGTTCAGAGGGGACTCTTTAGGGAGATTCACATACTCCTCAGCTCATGGGTCTAGTGTAGTAGACTATGTAATCACTGACACGGACCCCTCCACTATCAGTGCATTCACTGTCAGACAGCAATCCCCCCTTTCAGACCACAACCAAATAAATGTGTTCTTTAAACTCTCAGGTCAACTGAGTGACACAAAAAGGGAACCCAGTAAGCTGTATAAATTAAATCCTATTTATAGATGGGCCCCAGACAGTGGAGACAGATTCATTATGGCCTTGAACTCACCTGATCTGATGAATGACGTATCAATATATGACCAAAATCAATGGGCCTCATTCACCAACCATTCTTAAGAAGAAATTTCTTGTTAAAACCCACTTGTGCAGTTTTCATGAAGATTCTGACATTCACCAAAGGTTTCTTATGTGGGATTTGTTCTTAGGTAGGAACAGAATCTATGCACACTCAAGAGCACGCTTACACACATCTGAGTGCTGACATATTTGTGCAAAATAACTGGTTATTGTGTTTTCTTTAATTCCACAGTTGTATAATATTATAGGTTTAATATAAATTACATTTATTTAAATTACAGTAATATTTTTATAATTTATAATATTTTTTAAGAAGTATATTCATTATTTTACAAAGTATTATGGTCTTCTAAAATAAATAAACACTACACTAACACTTTGACTATGTACACTAGCTTTAGTGTGTGGTGCAATGAAGTCATCGGCCCTTAGTTTCTTATATTCCCGGCGAAATCTCTGGATACTTTCTCTTTTCTCTACTTTAATGTGTCACACAAACGAAGCACCTCTGCATCACCACGCTTGTTACTTAGACTAGTTGCTGGCAGGCAGACGACAACGGGAACAGGTGAGCATTACGTAGTGCCTGGGCGATGCAGTATATTTTTATCAAATGCCCAGAGAACCTGATATGGAGAGAGCAGAAAAGAGCACCGGCAGCTTGTGAGAAGTGCTGGTGCGCAAGAAAAAGTCACGGTACACCAAAGAGTCAAATCTAGTGGTGCTGGTACTGCGCACCAGTGAGTACTGGCCCACTTCGAGCACTGGATCCATTTGCAGAGAGTGAGGAATATTTTTTTGGCCTCAGATTTGAGATCAAACCATTTTTTTTTACTTCATCAGATGTGCGGCCTTCTCTGGATTCAGTGTTCACTGAACGAGTAACACATTTTTGTTGTTATTTTATACCAACTACTGATGCTACTAAATATGACAGCTCATTCGCTATTCGCTTCCTGCAGCAGTACCTCCACTTCAAAACTACTGAAGTTTTTTCTTATGTTTGGAGTCTGGTGCTCCACCGTCTTAAGATTTTCATTTGGGCATTCTTGATTTCTCTCTCAACTTCTCTTTTTAATTTATGTGTGTGATTTCTGTGTGTGCACACAATTCAATTCAATTCAATTTTATTTATATAGCGCCAAATCACAACAAAAGTCATCTCATGACTCTTTACATATAGAGCAGGTCTAGACCGTACTCTTAATTGTTATTTACAGAGACCCAACAATTCCCACCATGAGCAAGCACTTGGCAACAGTGGCAAGGAAAAACGTCCTTTTAAGAGGCAGAAACCTCAAACAGAGCCGGGCTCTAGGTGGGCGGCCATCTGCCTTGACCGGTTGGGTTGAGAGAGAGAGACAGAGAGAGAGGAGAGACAGAGAGGAGAGAGACAGACAGACAGACAGACAGGCAGGCAGGAATGCAGCAGCAACTATAATAACAATAGAAATATAACTAATAATAGCAATAACAGCTATTATTATAATAACATTAATAACAATGGAAGAATGACTAATAATAGAAATATGACTATAAATTGTAATACGACTAATAATAGAAATATGGCTAGTAACAGAAATATTAGTAATAATAATAATAATAATAATAGTAGCAGTGGGGGTCAAGCAGGCCGACGGCGGCAGGCAGTCTGCAACAACGATCCACAGGAACCTGCGAGACGAGAAAGCACAGAAACTCCGGGGAAGATATAAAGTTAGTAACATGCATTAATGGGACATGAATGAGTACAGAAGGAGAGAGAGAGGAGGAGAGAGGAGCTCAGTGCATCATGGGAAATCTCCCAGCAGTCTAGGCCTATAGCAGCATAACTAAGGGATGGTTCAGGGCTCACCTGAGCCAGCCCTAACTATAAGCTTTATCAAAGAGGAAAGTTTTAAGCCTACTCTTAAATGTGGAGAGGGTGTCTGCCCCCCGAACTGAAACTGGGATCTCATTCCACAGAAGAGGAAAGAAAGAGATGATGAATCGGCAGAATATTTCTCTACTGTCAGAGATAGAAAGCAGAGACAGATCCTTACCAGGTCCAGGCTCAGTGACCACAAACTGGAAACTGAAATTTATCTTGTGAATGCAATGCTTTTCCGTACTTTTGTTCTTGTTAGTTTTTAATTTGTTGTAGTGTTAAGCACTTTGTAACTTGGGCTTTGAAAAGTGTTCTACAAAATAAGTTTATTATTAGTATTAACATCATAGCCTAGTTTGGAAAATGTTAAATAACTGTATATATTTTATATTATTTTGACAGTATTATATATTAAAAAAAAACACTACTTCTGCACTTTTGCTTTGGAAAACTAAATGCTCAGCTGGATTCTTGCCAGCAGATTGCATCCTTGGGCTCCAGCAGGGGTACATGATGGACTAATGTACTGCAGAATCGTTAACTTGTGTTCTGTGTCAGTGCGGTGAGTGAGTCTTGTCAGATGGTGAATGTGTTTTCTCCATGTGCTTGTGCTCTCTCATGTTGCAGTGTGTTGGATTCTGTTGTCCACCAACAAGCCACATAAGAAAACCAACCAGAAAATCCTTGGGGAGATGAGAGTTGTTGTTTGAAAACAATAATTTTAACCACATTCATATTCTTATTAATTACTGTGTGGATAGTGCATAACCACTGTCATTAGCTTTTTTAAGGGCATGGACACAGGGCAAAAAAGTAATGGTGAACCTTTATTGAACCCCAGGGTTTGGGATGGACTCAGTTACTTGCTCATTTATTAATCCATCTTTGAATAGATCTTCCAAGAAAATCCCTTAATGCTCCTTTAAAGTAAATAAATGTAAAATATACATATGTTTATGGTGGAAATGTGATTAGTGATTCTTTGTAAGGGATACAGATAGGATATTTATTACTCAGAGATTTTTTTGAGAACACTGCGTGTGGACAGCTTGAAGCAGCTCTACAACACTAGAGCACTAGTTATTCTCCCATTGAGGCACTGGCACTTTTAAGAAGCTCATCACTCTACAGTCAAGATGTGGTGTAGCAGTAGATAGCTTATATGATGTTAGACTGCAATTGCTTCTGAAGATGTCTAGGCTTTTCATTACATGACAGAAGCCATCTTTCAGTTTGAGATGGATTTAAAGAGAAATTATTTTATTTGAAGGGCTCACCAGCAATCTTGAAGGTGGGGAAGCTTTTTTTTCATGATGTCAAAGTGGTCCATTCATTAACTGCACATGCTCTGCAGGCTTCTCATTCCAAAATGATACTTGTGGGGGGCTCTTCATATAATGAAAAGACATGAAAGACTGATTGAAGCAATACTGTTTGAGTGGGAAACACAAACCAAAAGAGTGTATCAGCAGGGATAAAAACAATCACAAACTTCTATAATCAGGTTAGAAAAAAATTAACAGACTAAATAAAGTCCCATGATTATCTCACTCAAATGTGAGGTAAACCCAGCTGGGGGAAAAAAGAGTGAAGAAGAAAATAAAAAATAAAAAACAGAACTAGATAAAAAATATGCAATTCACCAACATGACCACTGAAGACTCAAAACGCCCTGCCCCCCTGATACTCTGGTACCCACTGCCTTAAAGTTGTGACCTGGAAAGTCCCCCACCACTCAAAAATGTGTTTTGTTTATTTTTTACTTCTGTTAGATGTTTGGCCTTCACTGTGCAGAATTACGTATGTGCAAATCTGAGTTTAAGAGACCTTAAACTATAAACACATGCCTATAAACATGTACCTATAAACATGTTCCAGTATGCAACCTACAAAAATGGCATGTGGAAACTTGAAGTCTCCAAAATGTACTTTACAGTTCATTGTGACGTTTTGTGAGGTGGAGTTTTCAGAGAGGGAGGAGGAATAGATGTAATTGTTCGTAACTAATGTAATTTTTCATCAGACACAAATTACTGTTCAAAGCAGAGTATTTTATGTCTTTAAACATCTGGAGGGGATCTTGAAGATTTCAGTCCTGGTTGATTTGGTGACACCCGTGGTTTTCAGTTATTGGTATCAGTAAGTGCGGTTTGACACTACAGCAAACAGTCCTTGAGCAGCTACATTGTCCAAAATACAACAGAAGAGCAGCTGATGTATCTGTTCACAGTGCAACTAAACAAACTCGTTGATTTAATAAAGTCAGTCAATAAGAATTGCAACCGTGATCTGATTTCATGCTGTACACGTCGTGAGTAGTTTTCCACACAACAGCAGAGCACAGAAGAAAGAGTTAGCTACCTTGCCAAGCTGGAGCAGCAGCTCGTTGTAGCTGCTTCTTCTTGTTCCATAAAACAATTAAATGATCTGCTCACAAAAAATGATGAAAATGACCATTGTCTTGGACATTTTGGACAAACTATCTGAGATGGCTGCCGTGTTATGGAATCAGATTTGTGCCAATAAAAAACAAAAAACAAAAAACTTCTTAAATATCAAACAAAAATAAGAATTTGAAAGAGAATAAAACTCACTGAAGCAAAAAAAGTCATCTCAAAAGTAAAACTTATAACTTGCAACAAATTATTTGTGTAATTGTGTAAACTATCAGTCTTTTCCTTTGTTGATAACATGTCCTTTTGTTTACAGTTCCCTCTGCTTCTTTCTCACTGATCAGACTTTTGCTCTCACTGTCAGCTTTACGGTTACGCTGTCAGCTCTCGTTTGTGCTGCCTGACTTTTTGTTTGCAATTCTGACACAAACCTCTCACATGGGCAGGTTTTTTTCAGGGTGTGTCCCCATTGACTAATGACTTTTTGAGTGACAGCTCAGTGCCCGGGACGTTGTTCAGTGCAGTAAGCGCGAGGTCCGGGTTGGGTCTAGATGATCTGACATCTAGGCCAAGCAGCAAGGATGAGGATTACCGGAGGTGGCGAAGGCAACGAGGGTCGTGGGCTGGGGGCCTGGTCAGGCCAAGGAAACGTGCAAACCGGCCTCCTCTACCGAGTATTCTTCTAGCAAATGTCCAGTCACTGGATAGTAAGCTGGATGAACTCAGGAGCAGGGTGGCTTTTCAACGTGACACTAGGAACTGTAACGTTATGGTTTTCACAGACTTGGCTCGATCCTTGGGTCCTAGACTCTACCATTGTTCGTGAGGGGTCTCCATTCCCTGCCAGGAACGGACAATAAAGAGCAAGAGCAAGGGGGAGGTGACTGCTTCATGATCAACAACTAGTGGTGCCCAGACGGCGCACCACTACATTTACTACATTACTGCACACCTGTCTACATCATAGTTTATTCTTTTTATCATTACTATACACCTGTCTACCACAATATTTATTTTACATTTTATTTTATTATATATATATATGTGTTTACTTTAACTACTTTAATTTCTGCACTATTTTGTCTGATTCTCATTTTTACTTTAACTGCATGATGCAGCCTGAGAACTAATTTCCGTGCCTGCTTCACTGTTATTGTTGTGCACATGACAAATACAGAACTTGAACTTGAACCATGTTTCATCAACCCAAAATGTTGGGATGGCATTAGCAGTAACAACTCTGTTACGGTTGTAGGAAAGTGAGCACTAAACAGTGAGACTGATAAGGATGCGATAAAGTTACAAACAGTAATGCTGGATTACATGTTGCATTATTTCCTGTGAATGCCTTGGGCATGTGAAGGCAATTTAAATCCAATGCAGGAATGGTGGACTACTACGTAGAGAAGTAATTACAGAATAGAAATGTTTTGAATGGCTATTGCTGAAAAAATGCGGACCAAAAATATTACTAAAAACTGGGTTTATTAAAATTGTTAGTGCCCTGATACTGGCACTCAACACACTACTACCCTGATATGATGGTACCTGATCATATCTTGGTACCCTGGTGCCCTGATACCTAGCACCTGAATCCTTGGTACTCCATCATATCTTAGTACCCTGATACCCTGGTTCCTGATACACTGCGTGTGCCAGCAGCCGGCTCCACACCGTATTTGAATTTGTTTGAAGGTAGAATTGTCTTCCAAAAAAGCAATTTCCCCAGGTGAAACAAGGTCTGTGGTAATTACATACAGAGTAAGAAATTAAGTGTGTGTGTGTGTGTGTGTCATTCTGATATAGAGTATAATTACAGACAAGAATTTCTACATTGGCATGCAGTGACACTGAAGTGATATCTTGACATTGTGGTGTGTCTTGACAAGACAGTTTCTCTCTCTCCGTCAGACACACACACACACAGACACACACATACACACACACACACACACACCCACACACACACACACACACACACATCCCATCACCTTCGGCCTAATGTTCACAGTGTTATGTAGAGAAGGTTTGTGGTCCCTGAATGCATGCTTGGACCAAGTATACAGTAATTAGTAATTCTACACACATTAATAATATATAGGGAAGGACATTTTGACAGCACACTCTCTTTCTCACACACACACACACATAGGTATAAAGGCACAGTAATTATGCAGTCAACACATCTACCTACATCTGAACAATAATTACAGACAACCTGAGAGGGTGCCTCCTGTCCTCCTGTTATCTCCTCCCATATTCTCCTCGCCTTTCCTCTCTTGTCTCCACCCGTTTTCTTCTATCCCTTTTCCCTCTTCACCTACCCTCTTCTTTCCCCTCCTTTCCTGCCCTATTCTCCTCACCTCTCTCCTCCTCCACTCCTCTTTTCTTTCTCTCCTGTCCTTTTTCTCTTCTCCTTTCTGTCTTCTCCCACTGTACTCCCTTCGTGTCCTCTTCTGTCCTCTGCTCTACTGTAGTTGTCAACAATGTGTCATTATGACATCACCTGATAGACAGTGAAAAGAATAAGCATCTCATTGCACACATGTACACACATGTACACACGTGTACATACACACACACACACACACACACACACATACATTATTTGACATACATCTAATGTAAAGCCCACGTTGGACCTCCAGTATGCAGTAATTACAGGCAGACAGCAGTTTAACCTATATCAGAACATTAATTACTGACCTGGTCCGCACACACACAGAACAGCGCAGAACATTAATTGCATACAGTTAACAGAGAAATGGGACAAGGTGACATCTCAACACTCCTCTCATTACATCATCTAAGGACTTCTGTGTGTGTGTGTGTGTGTGTGTGTGTGTGTGTGTGTGTGTGTGTGTCCTACAATAATCAGATCCAAAGATTTTGGATTGTTTGATGCAGTTGTTTTCTTTAGCTTTTTCATGACTAAAAACACAAGAGCCTAAGTGCAAGGAATGGATTTAGGATGTTTAGTCTTGCTCTTGATTATATGTTGAGAGTTTTAATCAAAGTTTCCAAACTCATCCTTATCATCTTAGTGTCAAAGTGAAAATGAACATGGTAACGATAAAGCATACATTTAACCTTTGTGTGCATGGGCATCATTCATCCAAATTTACAGGGGCACAGTTTCAGAACTTGACATGACCAGTTTTATCTCATCAAAAATAATCAATTCTTTTGTTATACAAGATAAAACATTGAATATGGATCTGGGTGGTGGAGGTCCTGCATAATATGTTGGTTAATTCCAATTGAGCTTGTTTGTGGCATACAGTGGTGAACTGAATAAGTTTTGAAGTGGGCGTGTGACTGTTTGACTGCTTGTTTGCAGGGTTTCCTGCAACCAATAAAATGATACATATTGGAGACAGTGTAAGACCCAAACAAAACTAAAGCCAATCAAGTAATGACCTCACAATTTTGGCTATATTAATCACTTCCCGTGGCTTCACCTGCCTCTGCTGCTGTCTCTACTCTGGTTCCTGTATGGGTTTTTTTCAATAAAATGTGACATTCAGAAAATCAGTGAGTTTTGTCACTTTTACTGTGACAGGCTCTATGTAGGTATGCCGTACAGATTGTAAAGCTCCTTGAGGCAAATTGTGATTTGTGATATTGGGCTATATAAATAAAATCGACATTTACATTTACATGTTGATATTTAGTCAGATTTGCTTCTATTCTTAATATACAGTTGTGCTCAAAAGTTTACATACCCTTGCAGAATTTTTGCTTTCTTGGCCTTTTTTCAGAGAATATGAATGATAACACANTGTTGTCATTATGATTTAAAAATAGAAAACACAGTTGTTTATCAATAAATGGCTTCACCCAACCACTGACCATGAGTGGGAAAAAAAGTTTTTGTGTTATCATTCATATTCTCTGAAAAAAGGCCAAGAAAGCAAAAATTCTGCCAGGGTATGTAAACTTTTGAGCACAACTGTATTATGTTTAATCCAATTCTACAATTGCAATTACATTTTATTTGTTTGTCTTCTGTAATTACATGTATTAATGTAACAAAATAAAGAATTACAGGCACGACTGCCAACTAACCACACTTTAGGGTAGCGAGTAGCTGCATAGTTTTCCCACCATGTTGTGGCCTTTTGAAATATACAGAGATAAACAGCGTCCTTTTCGGTTGAAATATTTTTTTGTTTTCACCAAGTTTATTTTTGTATCAGCGAAAGTGGATTAATAAACCCCTTTGTTTTAATCTACAAGAGTCAGTATGAGCTGTGTGGACACAGCATAAGAAACACGTGTCAACCGAAGGTTTGCGCTCTGTACCAAGTTTTGGATCTTACAGGTACGTTTCCATCAGCTGGCTGAGGCAAATAAACTGTCTACCTGAGCACGAGGTTCCATGAAAGATGATGATGTTGTTTTGTCGAATTCTGCCGCTTTCATCCAACTTTTCTAATTAGATAATTTGAATAAAAATGGCTGAATGGAAACATGGCTTTGTGTTTCACCGTTGCATGTTAACTTTTCAAAATAAAATAAAGTGTCCTTCTACATTAAAACATTTCTTTCTTTTTTTTTCTTTTTTTTTTACATTAAAACATTTCATCGACCTGGGGGTTGATGGCAGGTCTGTGGCACAACCTCTCGCGTGAAATGGGTTGAAATGACGTGCAGGTTGCACCTAAACCACAGAACAACTAGATTTACAAAAAATGTAAATGTTACTGAGTATAAATTCATACCCTAACAGTGTTATAGAGTACTTTTATATGCAACCCGAAAGTTATGTTTGCATAATAAGCAAAATAAAGTTACGTAGAATTATTGTCCCTCCAAATCCAGCAATTATTTATTTCAACCTATTGCACGTCTTGCACAATTTGAATCAGTCACAGAATATCCTCAACTCGAGCAGCACAAACAGCACACGATAGCACACGAAGGCTTCTTTACACATTTATAAATTATGTATTCACGCAGAACATTAGACGACTTTTATGCGTTCATATGCAACTTTCAGAGTTATAAAATGTGGCATTTAGTTTGCATGTGTTCTATTCTAGGGTGCCAACCAGAGCAGAACAGTGCAGCATTCAAGATTGAAGTATTCCAGTAGACTGGGTGTCTCATTTATAACCATTGCGTACACACAGAACGGGGCCTGAAAGTGGCGTACGCCACCTGTACGGAAACTCTGACCCATGCGTACGAACATTTTGGAGACAGGGGAAATTGGTGACGCAGATGGTGAGGTGGTGAATTGAATCCAGACTGTAGAAATTAAATGTGTGAGAGGCTCACATTTAATTTCATTTCATATCACATGTTACTTAAAGATCCACTTTATCATAAACATTAGCACCTTTCAATTATAAAAGATATAAGCCAACTGAAATCTCTAATCAAATTCCGTTCAGTATTTCATCAGTGCTGTCTCACCATCACATTCCCCACCCCTGGAGTGCAGAGGACAGGGCTGGACTGTAGCTACTGACACTTGTGGTCAGTTGAAATATTGAAATGTTGAAATGCCTGGATGATGCCAGGATGTGGCAGGTGGCAGGATTCAGGAAAGTCTGGCTTGCCTTTCCTCTGGAATCTACGCTGAGTTTTACAAATGAGGCCTCTGGAGTGCAGACTGTTGGACTTTCTATGAGATGGTCTTTTTAATAAATTCATATGTAGTCGCATGTGTATTCTAATAATAATAATGATATATAATAATTACTATATTGCAATTGATTATTTTACATTAAAAAGTTAATCTGAACAGATGTTGTGCGCAGGAATTCTTGAATATTGAGTGGTTGTGCTTTGCCCTGACGTCAACATAAGCATTGGTGAAACTGTTGCAAGACAGTTATTCACAAAACATGTCTGGATATAGAAATTTAATAATTTTTAAAAGTTGAAGACTGCACGTTGAGACGACGTCTACATTGTGACCTGACATTGTGGAGACGTTGAAGACTGCACGTTGAGACAACCTGACATCAGTTCAACTTTTTTCAAACTTGAAATGCTTGCTGGGAAATTGACTGTCCTGAAACACAATGGCACATTAGGTCAGTTTACACAACAGTTTTAGAACAAGCTATTTGAATTAAATCGTATGTGCAACAGAGCGAGCAGGTGAAACACTGTTTCAGAACGGGTACGTGTGCAAACTCCCATACCAACAACCGCATCGTTCTATGAGCAGCCATTGAAATGAACAACATGGATTTAGGCCTAGTTGCAAAGCCAAATGCAATACCACTGCTAGGTGTCATAAAATGAAAAGAAAAAGATAATTAAATCATTAATCAAAATTATTTGTATTACAATTAATTGTCACCTAAATTTGATTGTGACAGCCCTAGACTTGACATGAACTGCATAATTGGATGCACATCAAAATGAAAAGGGCTGATTCTTGTCAATAATATTCTTTTTCAGTTAAATACTTGTAGCCAACAGCAGCAGGAATAGGGGTAACACTTTACAATAAGGGACACAAAATTTTGAGTAGTTACCAGGGAACAAATGAGGAACGAATGAGGAACTAATTGCTAGTGAATCATTAGTTAATTAGTAAATTAAGAAACGAGTGAGGAAAGAATTGGAAACGACTTGATTATTGATGAATTGTTAATAAGTACTTCCCGAATAATTGGAGGGCTATATAGTAGATAATGATGAGTTACTAGAGAATTAATTAACTAATTACTTAAACATTAGTTATTGTTTTTGTGCACCCAAAGCAAAGTGATATATAATTCTAAGTAGTTACTAAGTGGTCCCTCATGACTTCATCATTATCTTATGATTACTAACTCGTGTTGTGGCCCCTAAAGTAAAGTGGTGCATCGTAGTGAGTAGTTACTAAGTAGTCCCTTATTACTTCATCATTATCTTATGATTACTTACCCTTTTTGTGTCCCTTCAAATGAAGCGGTGCATCATAGTGAGTGGTTACTGAGTACTGAATCATTACTTCATCATTACCTGTCCATTAGTTACCCCTTTTGCACCCCCTCAAGTAGAGTGGTGCACCATACTAGGTGGTTAATGAGTACTAAATCATTACTTCATGAGCACACGTCCATTAATTATCAAGTCTCCCTTTCCTCCCCCTAAGTGGTGCATCACCCTTACTGACAAATAACTACTTAGTTATTACTAGAAATTAATCAACACTTAATGATTGATCATTTCATTAGTTACCATTTTACCCTTAGGGACAAAGTTTTTACTAATCCATCCTTACTTCATGTGATACAACTGTATGACTAGAAAATTAACGACTAGAGCAGGAAGAAACTTAAAGAATAAATCGTCCATTTGAATATTTTACTAGATGCATATGTAATAACAAAAATCAGTGAAGAAATGTATAAAAAGATATTTAGAACATTTAACATTTAACTACTGTTGAGTAATGTGAAATGTTAATTCTGAAGGACCATGAGTTAACAGTTTGAGTCAAGCATAGAGGCTGTATTGTTGTATTATCAGTTTATCATTTATAAAAGTTATAACTGGCAGGTGAGATATTTCTTCATGATAAAATGTTACAGTGACAGGAAGTTTCCTCCTTTCTTAGCTTATTGGAATGCAGTCTGTTCAGATGTTAACGTTACCTGCTTGTACTGAGGACATCTGGCAGCTGTAAAAATGTGTACGAGAAGAAAGAATTAACATTAGACTATTAAATATTGTTCACTAGTATATTCCTCTAACTTAAAACCGTGGCAAATTAACATTAACAGATCAATTACTTCAGCTCTGCGTTAACTGTGATTGTCAGTCATCTTTGAAAACCGCCATTTTCCAAGCTACTGTAGTTGCTGTCGAGGCTTTCGTCATACAGAAGTGGGTGTGGTTTCACCTAAAATAGGTTGGAAAAGCAATAGACGCTGCCGGTACTCCTGTCTGAAAACAAGACTAGGTCAAAACCTAGTATATGGCTAGACCGTGTATGGTCAATGAACTCTATTGTGGCCTAATTGTTGCAGGCATAGTCAGTGGTCATGTCTATAATGTGAATTCCTGGATATTAAATTTGCAATTTTCTTTAGTGGTAATATTTGTTCTGAGGTGTACTGAGGTAGCATCACATGACATGGTTAAGCTATGTTTGACTGAAAAAATGTTATGTTACAAATTTTGAGAATCGTTCATAAATTCAAAAAATATTTAGCACTCTGCTAGTGTATTGTGTGTCATATAGTGTAAAGTGTATTCTTTGATTTTGAAACAGTAGCCTTATGTTGTTATTTAGCCTTTCTGAGGCTACTGCATGGTTAAATCAATGAATTTTATTGTATGAAAACAATTGCCCCCTCACAATTTAGCTAAAAATTTAATTTTAAGCTAAAAATCTGGTTTATGATGTGTTGAAAAGTACCATAGGGTACATAATTTGTGCAATGAATCTCTTGCTTCATTCATTCATTCATTCATTCATTAATAATCAATAAAAAATAAAAGTAAACAGTAAATTGCTAAAATTTGAATCAGTGCACAGAATCTGTGACTGAATATTGCTACACTCAGCAAAAATCCAAGCCTAAACACTTACTGAATGGATGTGATGATGGTCATCTGATTTACGATTGTCAAGTCAAGAGTGTCCTGATCTGAAATATATATGTATATATATATACATATATATTTCAGATCAGGACACTCTTGACTTGACATATATATTCAATTTCAAATTATATATATATATATATATATATATATATATATATATATATATATCAGCTACCTCAATGGAGTGTGTGACTATAAGCTGTAAAACAGGAATAACAGTGGTAGTACGAGGTAGGGTAGTCTTTGTTAACTACACACTGCTGGGTCGACGGTGTCGTATACGACATCCTAAATATCTCCAGAACACTGCATGTCAGAGACCAGAGAACATACCGTTACCATTGTGCCATTCCAATTAGCGCTCCGGTGCGATCGTATCCCTTTCAGAAGCTTTGTAATCCAGCCTTGAACTGCGGTGTCTTTTTGGAGACTAAATCCATAATGATAAATCCAACACTGAATGTCTTCTGTGATTATTTATCGATTGTTCCGTGTTGAAAACAGCTGTTGTTGTTGTTAGCCATCCATTAGCAATGCCATGATGCCTTGGAGGCTGTGTTCCTGACTTGCTGACCAATCAGAGACAGTTTCTGACTGGGGTTACATGGTCCCAAATAGGCTACCTGTGGGCTATAGGTAGCCTATGTGGGACAATGTAACTCTCAGTCAGATGGGCTGTTCCAACATCAAGTGGGCCGTGGTCGGCAAGTCGAATTTCTTTTCCCCCACATTTTTCTTTGTGGGCCGTCATGCCACCTTCACACCGCCGCCGGTAGATGTTCCTTCCATGCACTTGCCTTAACGTCGCCACCAGTCTCTCGTCTGCAGTTCCAACCAATCGGATTGAGAGGATTAGGGCTAGATGCCGGTCATTGGTCCTGCTCGACATAGACACAAATTTGATCATGTAACAGTTACTCTCGACAACGGCAGGAGTTTAACAGCCAATAATTTTGGTGTTACATTGGATCCTACCCTCTCTTTTGATCAGTTAATTAAAGAAATCACCAAGATGGCCTTTTTCTATGGGCAGAAATATGTGTCACTAGAAACTGAATTTGAATCATTTATATTTGAATTTGAACTGCTCAACTTGAGTAATTGCATTAAAAAACTGAATTTGAACAGCATAATTTGAAATTGAATTTTTTTAGTTTGGAACTGAATTCCAATAAATTTGAAACTGAATGTAATATCATGATATTGAATTCAGTTGCTCTGAAACTGTATTTGATCCTCACTGAAGATTCAACTCCCTCTATACTTCCACATTCAGTTCTCACAATTTAAATTCAGTATATTGAGACAGACGTCTGGGTCGTTGAGGAAGAGCAATTGAGTGCAGATTCACAGAACTCCTTTTCGGTCCGTGTACCCTCCGTCCAAAGCTGTGTTCAACTCAGTAGTCTAGCCAGAATGCAAAGTTTAGCCGTGGCTCAGGAAACTGGATGTGCAGCTGGACAGCTGAAGCACAAAGTGATGTAGCTGAACCACCATTTGGTTAGGTATGTAATTAACTCTGTTGCATGAGGAGCAAAACCTACCAGGTATTACTATGTCCTACTAGTCCAGGTACGAACGTCTTGCAACAATGTAACAATAAACTGCAGCCTTGAAGTGGCAATAACCTAGAAGAGCACCGAGAGTGAGGTCAAGAAAGCATAGCCTGTGCACGGGTGAGAGATAGAGAAAGAGAGAGACCCGCCGCCGCTGGGCCCAGTGAAACGATCTGAAGCCATCGTGCATTCAATTCATTTAATTATATTTATGGAATAAAAATGACAGTGCAGACTTATAACGAATTAAAACATCAAAGCAAGAGACACATGACAGTATGACTGAATTTGAGTTGTAGCCTATATTACAGTAAATAGGTCCTATATTAATGACTATTAAAGAAGTGTAACAGCAACCAGCCTTTCAAACCAATAGGACTGACCAAATTAAATAATAATTCAACAAAATTAAGTACTGAATTGGAGTAGTATGGTACTAGTCTTAATATATGGGCCTTATATAAATGACTTTTGTTCATAATTAGGCTGGGGCTATATTAATAATAAGAACTTCAGTAGGCTAAGACACACATCCTGGCACACCCATGCCTATGCCACAGAGTTGAACACAGCTTTGGACAGAGGGTACATGGACCGAAAAGGAGTGAATCTGCACTCGATTGCTCTTCCTCAACGACCTGGACGTGTGTCTCAGTAAAATGAAATTGAATTGTACGAACTGAATTTAAATTGTGAGAAGTGAATGTGGAAGTAGTTGAATCTTCAGTGAGGATCAAACAGTTTCAGAGCAACTGAATTCAGTTTCATAATATTACATTTAGTTTCAAGTTTATTGGAATTCAGTTCCAAACTAATACATTCAATTTCAAATTATGCTATTCAGATGCAATTATTCAAGTTGAGCAAATCAAATTCCAATATAAATTATTCAAATTCAGTTTGTAGTGACATATACCCATTTGTTTCATTAAGACTTGATTACTGTAAAATTTTGTTGTCAGGTTTGCCGCATGTTAGTACAAAAATTCTTCAAATGGTTCAGAATGCTGCAGCTAGGATCTTTTGATTTTGATTTGACCATATTACACCAAGTTTAGCTCAGATCAGACTTTAAGGTGCTTCTCATGACTTATAAAATTGTAAATAGGCTCACCCCTTCATATCTGTCAGATCTCATTAAACCTTACATCCCATCCCATGCTCCTGTCTGTCCCCAGAGTTAAAAAGAAGTCCGCTGGCTGCAGGGCCTTTTCCTCTCGTGCCCCTTTTTCTCTGGAATAATCTTCCTGCTGACATCAGACAGTCTGACTCTGTTGAGGCCTTTAAATCTAAGCTAAAAACTCATCTTTTTGCCTGAACTTTCAATTAGTGCGTATCCTTCAATACCTCAGGCCTTGTACCTGTTATCACTTTCCTTCTGGCGGTCGGTCTCAGTCCCAATAAATCTATTTACATTAGTACTTCTAGTCCTTGTTGTCCTGCTGACAAGAAATCAACAATAAATTGTAAACTTTTTGATAACCTTTGCATTTCTCCAACCCTCTGCTGTTTTTGTTTTTGTTTCCTACAAGCTGCCAAGCTGTGCACGTCTCTCCCTCTCTCTCTCTTTCTCTTCTCCCTCTCCCTCTTCCTCTCTCTCCCTCTTCCTCTCTCTCCCCAGCCTTCTCCTCCTTCTCCTCTCTTTCACTCAGGCTTCTCTGTGCTGGACCTGGGACCTCTCTCTCTTCTGGCTGTTGGTGCTTCTTCCAGATGTTGAGCATGTCTCTCCCTCCCTCTGTATGTTTGTTTGTCTCTCCTATCTGTGTGAATGCTGCTTGCCTCTTCTGTGTTTGTGTGGCCTGGTGTGGTCCTCTTTCCAGGTCTCCATGGTGGAGAGGAGGCGGTGTGGATCAGGTCCTACCTATTGGGCACCACCTGAAGTTGCTCAATGTCCTCCTGGATCCATCCTCTTCACTTATGTTTTACAATTTATTTTTGTCGTCATAATTGTATATACTGTGTTTTTTGGTGATGATCTATGCTGTACACACGACATCTATTGCATGTCTCCCCATCATGGGAGAGGGATCCTTCCTCTGTTGCTCTTCCTGAGCCTGAGGCTTGACACTGCATCTGGGCGCACAAGATATGGAAAGCAAACAACTTGTGTTATTTGCATCTTTTACTAGTGTACAGTTTTTTGAGTCCTTTTAACCCCACCACATTTTGACTAATTGTATGTGAGCTTCTGAGAAGAATCAGTGATCATGAATTCTGATGAAAATCCATCCATTCTTGTCTAATGTGGAAACACTATCTGGTCGACATCTTTATGATACCAATCTGACTATCTGTCTAAATAAAAGGATTAAACATGAGTTAAATTCTGAAAGGATACATTTCTTGTGCCCATGGATGGATAATAAAGATGTTACCCTTTCCTATGCAAAACCTCCTTCCATACTCCAGTAAACTGTGTAGACTAAACACAATACACAGGAGTTCTCGTCATCCTTGGCTGCCATCTTCTGGCAACTCTACATAAGGTCAAGAGTGGTAAATATACAGTATATACTATATACTGGTGACTGCATAGATAATGCCAGAAGGGAAACCACAGTGAATCAAAGGGAAGAATTGTTCCAGACTAAATTACACAAGGATGCTAAACCATTTTCATTTATTATCACACATGCAAAGGTTTATGGAAGAATTACAACAGTCTTCACACCTTCTCCCTAAAATCCCATGTAATTATGACCATAGTAAAAAAAAACCTTTGACTGCATCTTCTATTTGTAATAAATCTGGATTTTTTTTTTTTTTCAAATTAAATGAAAATAGCAAAGGTAATTTGGTAGCAGCTTAGATGGTTATACCTTCATCACAGCTTGTGACCAGGTGTGCCTGCCCTTTGCAATAGGGCTCTTCTGAAAATTTACTTTTATAAAGACGCTTTTTAGTAGGCGATCTTTGTATGTGCTTTAATATATTTTTTGTACGTTTTTTTTTTTTAATGTTTATAGCTTTGACTTGCGCTGCACCTTGTAACCTTGCTGAGAAAGGTGCTATATAAATAGAGATTATTCTTATTCTTATTAATACTACCAGGCAATGACAAAGAGGGTGACTACATCAATGCCTGTTGAAAACACTGCAAATGCAGAGGCGGACTCTGACTGTTTGAGGGCCAGAGGCGAAAAAAATAAGAAGGGCACCAGCTGTAAGCGGTGCAGTATGTGGCACTGTACTGTATTACTGTACTGTATCCACTGAAAGGGCACCCCAGAGGGCATTTCATCACGTTTTGTCCAGCAGAAGGTTACCATAAAGGGCACTTTACCATGTTTTGTCCACTGGAAGGAAACCCTCGAGGGCACTTTACCACGTTCTCTCCACTGGAAGGGCACTTTATCATGTTGTCTCGCACATTAGGCCATCCTAGAGGGCACTTTATCATGTTTTATCTACCATAGGGGCATCCAAGACTTTGCGCTATTTCAGAGTCCACTAGTGTGCAAATGTCAACATACATTTCCTCATGGAGGTGGAAGGTTTATGACCAGCAGCCACATGATCAGATGTATGCAACAAATGCTGGATGCCTGGACATACCTGCAGAAGATTGTCAGGTATGGATCAGACATGCAAAAAGATTCTTTCCCAGGTGTATTGCAAGAGAGGACAGAAGGTGTGATGTGGATGAAAACTTGTGGCCAAATGCAGAAGACAGGGTTGACTAGTGTGGTATCTGGTGTTCCATGTGGTTTACGTTAAGGGTACAGGCTCAAAGGTCATAGTCCATTTCCTTAAATGGACTTGTTTTGGTCTATAGCTTATCTTCTCTTTGCAATAACAACTACCCTATATAACTGGGCAGACTAAACCGTTTGACAGAGCGTTCCATATTGGCTTCGGATCCTCTCACAGGCAATCCATGGTGCTTGTTTTGATGCTGTGCTTTTTGCAATAAACCTTTTTATGCAAGTAAGTCGGTGTCAGCGGAGATCTCTTCAACACATCTTCACATCATCGCTGCTTAATAAACAACAAGAATTTGGCGTCACGAACTCCGGACGTGCTGTGGCCTGCTGCATCGCCGACGTCTTCAGCGCACCTACTCCCGCACCGGGCCGGCCAATACGGTGAGCATTTCTCACATGCTTGGGCACTGGTTCGTTCGTTGAGGCTGTTGTGTGTGTGCTGTCTGGTCACACCGTAAAGGATCCTGTGTGTGTGTGTGCCCTGCTGTGTTG
>NTHP01000346.1:458110-472967 GCA_003416845.1 Oplegnathus fasciatus | reverse complement strand
TGTGGGAAACATGTCCAGGAGGAATTGTTATTTCTGTCACAATTGCATTTATATATGTTTTACTTTTTTGTATTTCGAGACTCTGCGTAGTGTTGTTTATTAAGCAGCGATGATGTGAAGATGTGTTGAAGAGATTTCTGCTGACACCGACTTACTTGCATAAAAAAGGTTTATTATAAAAAGCACAGCATCAAAACAAGCACCACGGACTGCCTGTGAGAGGATCTGAAGCCAATATGGATCGCTCTGTCGAAACGGCTTTGTCTGCCCAGTTATATAGGGTAGTTGTTATTGCAAAGATAAGATANTATGTTTTACTTTTTTGTTTTTCGAGACTCTGTGTAGTCTCGAAGGGGGGAAATATGTGGTATCTGGTGTTCCATATGGTTTACGTTAAGGGTACAGGTTCAAAGGTCATAGTCCATCTCCTTAAATGGACTTGTTTTGGTCTATAGCTTATCTTATCTTTGCAATAACAACTACCCTATATAACTGGGCAGACAAAGCCGTTTCGACAGAGCGATCCATATTGGCTTCAGATCCTCTCACAGGCAGTCCGTGGTGCTTGTTTTGATGCTGTGCTTTTTATAATAAACCTTTTTTATGCAAGTAAGTCGGTGTCAGCAGAAATCTCTTCAACACATCTTCACATCATCGCTGCTTAATAAACAACATTAACATCTACAGACTACAGTAGGCTATGTAAGGGATAAAGTTACTAAGCAACTGTCAGCTGGTACTGGCAAAATAAATGCTGACAGGGTGATCAAGACCCCAAAGTGGAAGCCCTGTTTGATACAAAGTAGCTGATATACAGTATGGCTACTTATCAGAGATAATTATAAATTGACAGGAAATGTTGATTTAAAATTAGGGTATTTCATTAACTTGTTGTTGGCGTTACAGACTCTAGCTAACAATCAGTTAAATAGTTCAGCTAAGCGGCCATCATTCAAAAGTAATTCCGTGTAGCCAACACATTTTTTCTGTATAAACTGTTTTTACAGCACCTGCTGTAAATAGGAGGAAGGCACTCACTCTGCTTCTACTATTAAAGAGAATCAACAGGAGGAGGAGGAGGCAAATTTGGGTGCATCCCATCAACCAATGCAGGAGTCAACAAGATGCTTTTCATCAGCTGGTTGCAGAGCTGCAGTTTGAAGGCGAGCTTCACCGCAGATACTTCAGGATGACTCTACAGCAAATGGACCATGTGTTCTCAATTATAGGCACAGAAGTTCAGAGGCAAAATACGAACTTCAGGGAATCCACTGAACCTAAACGAACGGCTTGCTGTAGCATTGAGGTAACTGACTTATTTCACTTGCTTTTAAAATGTTTGCAGTTTAGGCCTATAAAATGTTGCATGCATTTCAGATGAAGTACATCTTTGGCATACAAAATAACTTATGACCTACAGCATAACTTGTTTATATGAAATATTATGGGCAGTAAATTTCAGTTCCAGTAAAGTATACACTAATTTTTCAGTAATATGAACAGGATAGTTATTGTTTCATTAAACATCAGCCGGGGCAATTAAAAAGATTTTGAACCATAAATTAACCGTATATATATATATATATATATATATATATATATATATATATATATACACACACACACAATATAATACAATACAAAATACAATATAATATATATAATAAATATAACCATACTAGCTAAAACATCAATTCCATCTAAAAAGCAAAACCAAAACCTGACCAACAAATGTAATACTAAACATCAAAAGGATTCTACAGGTCAGTGAAGTGAGTGCTCTCAACATTTTCACCCCAAGGCTCCTCACTTCTTGCTCTGTTCATGTACTGAAACCTTTGTGTTTGAATGGATGGGGATTGATGTGTGGGCTGAAAGCCTTGGGTGTTGTGGTATGGCTGCTGATCCCACTGCCTTATTATTGGACCCTGGCCCTGAAGAGTGAAGGAAGGCTGGGTTTGCAGTTGTGCTTGGTCCAGGTCAGAAACACCCTGTGTTTCCAGCAAGGCATGTCTTGCTCGTAACTTGCACTTAGTTTATTAAGCATAGGCACCAGGAGGAGGGCAAAGCAATACATTTCGTTCTCTTCCCACGGCACATGTGGTTTATAGTTATAGTTAATACTGTTGATTATTTGTTTATGTAATGTTTGCTTTAATAATTATATCAAATAATAATTACATTAATAATACGAAGAAAAATGCTTTGTAAATAGTTTAATATAGGCCTTTACATATATTTATATTAAATCCAAGGTAGTTATTTTGAATGTCAAGTCATTTAATAAAGAATCAGCCAAAAAATGTTTGTAAATATTAAAGCTTTCTTAATTGTTTACACAGACAAGATTATTTTTATTCCAACCCTATTGTTTTTACTTGTCAAGAGAGAATGAGGAACAAGCATATGAAATGTCACTTAGCAAACAGTTTCAAGAAGCTACTTATTACTGAGTTAACATCCAGTTACAGCGGGTCTGAATATGAGTGGTTAAACAATTGTAGCCAAGGCTACTGGATGTTGTACTTAGCAATTCTTAATAGTACAACGTTATATAGTAGGCCTATTAATGTTTACATTATATTACATTTACAATTCCTCTACAGATGCTTTAGCTATGTCTGCGGCGACATCTACAGGCCTAGCGGCAGATAGCTTTTTCTATTTTTTCTTTTCTGACCCAACCACATATCTGTCATCTCTATGGCAACATGTCTCAGAGTCACCAAGGAGTTAGGTCAATAAGTTCTGATTGCTCATCTTTTTTTTTTTAATTTACTTTTATCATTTCCTTGTCATTCAATCTGCTATCTCTCTTGTCAGGTATTATCAAAGGACGGAGATGGCAGGAAACAATAAATAATAGCCTAATAGAAACTCTCCAAACCAAACTGCCAATAAGCTAGATTCATTTTGTGTATACTGGTAGTTTAATTTAAAAATATATCGACACTTTAAGACCCATTTCTGTGTTAAAGGGCCGTGCACACCTCGCGTAAAAAATATAAATAGAAAACCGGCCTATTTTTTACGCTTGTAGAGCGGATCTCCGTGGCACATATGCACCACTTGCGTGCTGCCACTTGCGCGCTGCTCTCACGCCTGGTGTAGCCAGTTTCATTGATTACAGTGGAAGCGTATTGTTGCAGCATCTGCGTCGTGTACGCTCCGCATACGTTACATGTTCAGTGTAACCAGCCCGTTACTGTCACTACTGTTACTACATACATACATACATATGTCTGTTCAAAGGTAACATTACTATGTGTTCAAAACATACATCAAAAGGGAGAAAAGTTCTACGTCAGTCTTGGAGATCATGTGTCTGAGAAATATGACATCTGTTTTGGGGTTGCACAAGGGAGCTGCTTTGTATGTGTGTATTTAGTCTGTGTTCTCCCCTCTCCCTGTCCGTCTGTGTCAAACATTCCAGCAATCTCCTCGTGTTTGTATAAGTGGTTTTCTGGGTTTTGACTTACCTTTTCCTGACATTGCTCTTTGCCTGCTCCCTGATGGATTTGTTTGCTTGGTCTGACTGCTCACCTGTGTACCAACCCTTGCCTGCAACAAGTAAAGACTGTGTTTTTTACTCCTTAACCCTTCTGAGTCTGAGTCGTGCTTTTGAGTCCGTCTCCTTGTGTTACCAGTCATTAAAAAAAGAGAAATGCTGTTTAATAATCTGGGGAAATTAACTCCCTGGATTAAGTCTGAGGTTACAAGTCTTGGTGTTATTTTAGATTCAAATCTAAGTTTTAAGCCCCACATTAACAAGGTGGTGAGAACATCATTTTTCCATCTTACAAAGGTAGCTAAAGTTCGAACATTTATAGATCAAAAAGATGCTGAAAAACTGATCCATGCCTTTATTTCAAGCCGACTCAATTACTGTAACGTACTTTTTACTGGCTTCCCGAAAAAAAACACTGAGACTTCAGCTCATTCAAAACTCTGCAGCTCAGCTATTAACCAGAACCAAGAGGAGAGAGCACATTAGTCCAGTTTTAGCTGCTCTGCACTGGCTTCCTGTAACATTTAGAATTGATTTTAAGGTTCTCCTTATATACAAAGCCCTTAATGGGCTAGGACCAAGCTACATTGCTAACTCCCTGGTTAACTATCTGCCTTCAGGAACACTGAAATCACCTGCTACTGGTTTATTGGAGGTTCCCAGCAACAGCCGAAAGGAAATCAGGGATGCAGCCTTTGTCAATTATGCCCCAAAGCTATGGAACACAATACCTGTAGATATCAGGGAAGCCAGCTCACTAAATACTTTTAAAAGGAAGCTAAAAACGTATCTCTTCACTTTAGCCTTTAACTCGCTCTGACTTTCCTGATACAGGCTTTTTTAAATTTTGCTTCGCACTTATGCGCTGCTTCACTTCTTTTAAAATGTTGTATTTTACTTGATTTTATGCATTCTATGTATTCTATTTTCATCTTTATTTTTAGCTTACTTTTTACTATTTTTTATGTTCATTCTGTCTATTTTCTTGTGAAGCACTCAGTGCATGTAATTTCCTTATTGTGAAGCACTTTGAGCCGCATTTCTTTTATGAAAGGTGCTATACAAATAAAGATTATTATTATTATTATTATTAAGTATTAAGTTAATATCTTGTCACAGTATCTCTGTGCATTCAGATTGTCATCAATAAAATACACCTGTGTTCGTTGTCTGTAGCTTATGCCTGCCCATACCATAACCCCACCGCCACAATGGGGCACTCTGTTCACAACACTGGCACTAGCAAACCGCTTGTTCACACAACGCCACACACACTGTCTCCCATCTGCCCATTACAGTGAAAACCAGGATTCATCGTGAAGAGAACACTTCTCCAAAGTGCCAGACACCATTGAAGGTGAGCATTTGCCCACTCAAGTTGGTTACGATGACGAACTGCCGTCCTGGTGACTGTTCGTCAGACCCTGGTGAGGACGACAAGCACGCAGATGAGCTTCCCCGAGATGGTTTCTAACAGTTTTTTGCAGAAATTCTTTGGTTGTGCAAACCAACTGTTGCATCAGCTGTCTGGGTGGTTGGTCTCAGACGATTTTGCAGGTGAAGAAGCCGGATGTGGAGGTCCTGGGCTGGTGTGGTTACACGTGGTCTGCGGTTGAGGGGCCGGTTGGATGTACAGCCAAATTCTCGGAAACGACATAGGCTTATGGTAGTGAAATGAACATTCAGTTCCCGGCCAACAGCTCTGGTGAACATTCCTGCAGTCAGCATGCCAATTGCACGCTCCCTCAAAACTTGCAACATCTGTGGCGTTGTGTTGTGTGATAAAAGTGTACATTTTAGAGGGACCTTTTATTGTGACCAGTCAATGCACACCTGTGTACTGATCATACAGTTTAATCAACATCCTGATATGCCACACCTGTCAGGTGGATGGATTATCTTGGCAAAGGAGAAGTGCTCACTAACATGGATTTAAACAAATTTGTGAACTAAATTTGAGAGAAATATACCTATTGTGTATGTAGAAAAAGTCTTAGATTTTTTATTTCAACTCGTGAAAAATGGGAGCAAAAACAAAAGTGTTGCGTTTAAATTTTTGTTCAGTGTATAACCCTGAAACACTGTATATGACCTGAAATAATGTGCCTAATTATCTTGTACGCTGTAATTGAAAAACATGTATGATCAGTTTTACTGTCTGTAACAATTCACTAATCGATATCCTTTAAAAGACTCAAAGATGGACTACACCTTTGTGATGCCCTTTGCCAACATCCCACTGTACTGGCCCCAGGGGACTGCCATAGCTCAGTCCAGCAGGAAGCAACAGGAGGACTACAGAAAACTTGGCACTCAGCTTCTGGGCAGACTACATTACGGACTGTGAAGGTTTGTAAAATACTGTTCTGATCATAAGATCATAAGATCTGCTCTTATTACATGAATGTAAATATATTTAATGACAACTCTTTGTTTTACAGAACAAAGACCAGTGTCACTGGAGGAGTTGTTTATGTTTGCCACAGGCCTGAAGTCAATCCCACCTGCAGGAATGACACCCCATCCATGCATCACATTTTCACAGGAGTCCATGTATCCCATGGCAAACACGTGTGCAAACACCATCAAACTTCCACTTGCCATCATATTCTCTTTTCAAAGCAAATATGGACTTTGCTATTCCAAACTCACCAGGTTTTGGATGTCTGTGAAAAGTACAAAGATGAGTGGGAGGTACAACAAGTTCTACTTAGTCTGGCTTTCTTTTGGCTACCTGACTTCTCTGAGCCTGAAGTCCAGTGCTGACTGACAAACCTTGTGCCCTTATCAGCCAGGTGCTAAACAAGTCTGACATCCCTCGTTGGGAAGACACATCTGACGTTCTACTGTGCGTCTTTTTCTCCTACCGGCACTACTCTTTCAAAATAAAAGCCTCAGCCTTTATAATGCAGCTAACGGGACAAAATCATAGACTGTATATAAACATGGACGACGTGACAGCTCCCCAAAAGTGAAGCCAAAACATCTTGATCGCCCCCTGGTGGCTGGCTGCAGTATAGGTTATAAATCCCATCCATCCAAATCAAAGTACACTTCAAATAAATTTTTCCAAAAGATGTTTCTGTCATTTTAGGTAGTTCTTAATGTTCATTTTTCTGATAAGTTTGGTTTTAATTAGTTATTTGAGGCTATAAAAATGGGGTATGACGTCATGATTGACAGCTGTCAATCACAGTGAAGTAGTTGCAGAGGCACCTGCAGACTTCTTTTCAGCAATTGAATGTACAGTAGGAAGGTCGAGAAGACATGTAACTTTTAACTTTAGCAGGTGATCATTAGTTAGCAGTCACTAATTATTGATTACTGATTGAGTCTGTCGGGTGTATGGGCAGGACCTCGATATCGTGTCTCCCTCCCTGATCACTACTACGCAGACTCTGGCTCCAAATGATGTCACCAGTGCAAGATGGCAGCGTCCATACCGATTCATTTTTGTACAGTGGGAGGAAGTGGAGACGTGTCGTCCAACTTTATATACAGTCTGAAAAACAACAGATTATTTCAGTCATTTAGAATATCAGCTCTAGCATGTTTTTTTTTAATGTCAAAATTTAAAAAATAAATAAATATATATAAATATAGAGCCAGGGCTGTGTATGAACACCGGACTGTTTTTTTCAGCACACCTACAGAACCGAAAGCTAGTGGGCCGTGAGGAGATATTAGCTGAATTTGACAAAAATTGTATTGGATTAGAATCGTAGACTACATCTTTAACCCTCCTATTGTGTTTGAAAGGGTTTACACCTTTAGTGTTTGCGTGTCAAATCTGACCCGTGTTTGAATTCATTCCCAAGCACTGAAAAAGACACTAATCATCGTCCAGTAAAATGTTTCATCTACTAAGTAACTTATTATTCATCCATAACCATAATATACTGTATATTCTTACTTTTATATTTTATGTACCTTAGACCACATTTAACTTACAGTGTACTCTATTTTAGCTTAAAATAGACACAATTTCTTCCTCATAGCTCTCTTTGTTGTAGTCTGGATCTTATTCAACATTGTCCTCTATCTTGGACACTTCCTCCTCTATTTCACAATCAACCTGTGCTCCCTCCTCGTCATGATCAAATTGTATATAATCAAGAGTGAATAGTGAATCTTTTGCTGATGTTGACAACTGCAGATGCAGAATGAAATGTGGCCTCAAATAGGTCTCACCTGTACTGCAGCAATTCCTGGTATGGTGTAAGCGAAAGAGGGAGTGGGGGTGCAGGATCCTATTTGTGTGCCACTCTACAATCGAATTCAAGTCAGTACGCTTTCTTGGCATGGAACACAATTCTAATATTATTACACAATATTATTAAGTTTCAAGTTTATTTGTCACATATAATTATACAGGGTACAATCATAGTGAAATGTATGTCCGTTAGCTCCTTCAGTAAGTGTAAAATAGAATAAGAATAAAGAATAGAAATAAGTAATAGATAATAATGTTAACTATAGTAGTAACTTTGAATAATAATTAATTAAAATTAAAAATAGCAATCCTTAGGCAGTGTCCTCATTTAGGATCCTAATGGCCTGAGGGTAGAAGCTCTTCCTTAGCCTCTCAGTGCTGGCCTGGTGTGGCTGGGTGGTTGAGATCCTTAACAATTCTCCTAGCCTTAGTCTTCCACCGCCTGGTGTAAATGTCCTTTAGGCAGGGTAGAGTGCCGCCTATGGTATGTTCAGCCGAACGAACCACTCTTTGCAGGGCCTTGCGGTCTTGGTGATATGTAAACTGCTGTGATAATGGCCGATGTAAATTCCTTTCTAGAAAGTGCGGTCTGCATTTGATTGTCAATAACTCCAGATAAGGTGAGCAGGAACGGGATAGCATTTTAATATTCCCACTGTCACACCAATCCTTATTCCCCATAAAGCACACACCTCCTCCTTTTTTCTTCCTCTGTTCTATTCAGAAAAAGACTCCCCTGGTTGAATGGCGCTGTCCGGTATTCCAGGATTAAGCCAAGTTTCGGTGAAACAAAGGACATTACAGTTCCTGATATTCCGTTAGAAACTGATGCGGGCTTGGAGGTTGTCCAGTTTATTATCCAACGCCTGTACATGGGCTAGCAGGATGCTTGGCAGAGAAAATCCATGTGGTTGGGGGACGTAGCTGGTGTTTGTCCCCTCCACCTTTTCCTTGATATTTACTCCCATGTTTTGGTTTGAAAACCTCGACCGACCCTAATTTGACCCATAAAACCACAGGTGTAAGAGTAAAAAATGTGCTGAGGATGTAATGAAACCTTGTTTTGATTAGAAAAAATTAAAAGGTATGTTTCACACATCTAAACTTGAACACAATAAGAGGGTTAATATCAAACACTAACAGAAAAACTTGCTGCATACTCATGAAACATGATAGGGATATGAAACAAATGCTGTCCTCCGCAGTGACTGGTTGGTTTCTACTCCTGAATTTTGTAAAAATGTTATTAACAACTGGCTTTACAGCAGGAGGAACAAGCAAACAACAACAAAATTCTAAAGCTCCACTAGCTGCCTCCACTAGCTGCCTAGAGCATAGGTTCTCAAAGTGCGGCCCGTGGGCCAATGGTGGCCCTCAGAACCATTTTGTGCAGCCCCCAAACATGACATGAAATACATACATTATATTTTAATCATCCGTGGTCCATTTCAATACTTTCACTTTCAAGAGCCTACATTTAATACACTACTCAGCTGCTGCGTCAAACTGCATGCTGGCAGGACCACCCTCAGCACGTTATAATATCACAACTAGCCTTCCTGAGTGGATTCCATAGTTTTAAGTGTGTGAAGGAAAGCAGGAGATGCACCGAAATGATATAGAAAATAAAGAGCTGTATACGTTTCTGTCAGGTGGAAGTACCTCCAGTTACTCAGAGCCAGCAGAGCTTCATGATGATCAACACAGCCCAGTCAGAGCGCTGAGGACATGCCAGGAGCAAAACATTCAAAGTGCACAAAAATGGAGTGTTTGTTTTGCACCTGGCATGTCCTCAGAGCTATATATACTGTATACTGTAAATATACTGTATACACAACTGTATTTTGGGAGTTTTTTGAAGCTGTTTTTTTTTGTGTGTAGCAAACAGAAAAAATATTTTAACAAAACTGTCACAGTATATGTGGTCTGCTGTGAATGTGGCCTGGGCTGATGATAGCTGATATTAGCCTCTGCTGCTTCGATTTTCACCATCTGTTTATGTCACTCGCTTGATTATCCCTTTAATTAAAAATGTTTCACAGTTAAGTGGCTCTTCTAATGGAAGTTTTTTTGTACCAGTTTTGCAAGGGCATTGAATTATGTTGAAAACCTGTTGAAATCTAGTATCTTCTACATACAAGTTTTTTGAAAAGCAATATACAGAAGAAACAGATAACTCAATTATCTTAATCGTAAAGTAAATTTTACTTTAAACCCCCTATTTAGCATATGTAGGCTGTATGCTGCATGGTTTATAACACTATAATGTAGTGGTAAGCAGTTGTCAACAATTATAACTCTTCCTGTGGGCACCCAGAAGTGGAGGCTGGTATATAAACAGATCATGGATGAAAAATAGTAAAACACAATTAGAAATTGTAATTGTTAAAAAATACAATAACAATAACAATAAATTATTAGCATTAAACTGTCCTTATACCTATGTACAACTACAATATAGTGTGTTAACAAACCATTTATTAAGTGTTGTATGTTATATACTGCTTATAAATGCTAAATAGGGGGAATTAAAGTAAAGTATCCCTGATTTTAGTTTTAGTAAAATTCATTATTTTAGTTTATATTGTGCTCATAGAGGACACCTAAATAAACGTGTGTAATCAAAATCCCTTCTCATAGTATTCTAAACTGCTGTGTGTTGTCGTCTGATAAGCCTTCCTGGATCATATTTCATCATCTCACTGGTACCTGAAACAACACAACCCCACCAACACAGTCTCTTGCATGTTTTTAGCGCAGTGATATTTTCAGTGTGAACACCTTGTAATAATGCTGGTTGGGTTTTGGGTCTCTGGCTGTATGCTGAAGTTGACATGTGTAGTCTGCTGTGTGCACTGTACTTAATGGGAAGGTGGAATGTCAATCAGGGCCCAACAGCAAATTTCCTCCCAATGCAGTGAACATGATTGATCTCTGCCATTTTAGGGAGATTTTCTCTTCAGTTATACAGTTAAAAATGTGTAAAGTAAACAAATAAACCCTCTGCTTATGATGTCTTAATGCCATTACTAATACTATACTACTGCAATTAACATTACCAGTAAATGTCAGTTACTTACTCTTCATGCATGGGGACAAAGAACAGGACAGCATGAACCTGCAGCTCTACCTAATTTTGAATGTCCAGCAGATGGCAGTCTAGTACAGCCTAAATAGAAGAGCCTTTTTTAACACCCTCTAATGCTTCCTCAACAACATCAAGTAAAGTTAAAAAAAAAAAATCAATGTCACAAAAATAAACACAGGGTTTTAAATACATAAAATAAATACTTTGCACTTGCTGTTTAATGGATCCATAGCCAGACCAAGCATAAAATAAATAAACCAACCTGAAAATTACAAGTGTGAAGTTCTGTCAGAACTACTTATATATTAATTTAACAAAAGTATGGAGAAATAAATATGTTATTTTTTTGTACTGTTTTATATTTTGTCTTTTATTTGAACTTGTGTTAGCATGGTAGCACTAACCTGATTTGGTACAGAATTTCTATGCTGGAATATTGCATTGGTATTGGTGTGATCATTTGTGGTGTGGAAATTTGGGGTGGTAATGTGAAACACATATATTTAGGAATACAGACCATGTAAGCTTAATATCAGCTGAAATAATGGAGGTTGTAGATTTTGTGACAGGGACTCTTTTTTAAGATCAGGTAATAAAGTAGGACCCACCTCGAAGCCCTGATCATATGAGCGAATATTGGACATTGGGTGCTTTTGGTGTCCCTGGGGGTCTGGGCCCCAGGGCAGTTGACTGCTTTTTGCCCAGTTGGTAATCCAGCCTTGATTCTGGGCCCCAAGGCACGGACCCTTATCATGTGGCATTGGGTGCTGGTGCTTTTGGTGCATATTTCCAAACAAATTGGGAATCAATTTTATTAGGCCAAAAATAGGAATTGCCACCCAATGAAACTGACGCTTCTGGGCCCCTTGGGCAGTTGTGCGCTTTTCCCGGTTGGTAATCAAACCGCGAAATCCAGAGCCGCAGGGTTGGCCGGATGTTAAGCGATCGTCCAGTGTAGTGGTTTAGCCCATTGACCAAGCGATATTTTAATTTGAAAGTGCCGAGCGGAAGTTTTCACATTAATTGCGGAGTGCTTGACAGTGGTTAACTTGACGCTGCACTGCTGGCTGCATTGAAGAAAGCTGACAACTGAACGTCATGTAGATCTTTTACTAGACAGGATACTGTTAACAACAACACTGATGGACTGACAGAACTGTGCTCGGAACAATATTTACTTGTTTATTCCTCTCAGGAGCCGCTGGTTCTCTTCTTTTGATAAATAGCAAAGATTTGTGTCAGCTGGGTGAGGACAGGAGCCACAACACCGCAGCAAACATGTACGTTGGTTTAATGTTTTTCATTTCAGTACCTATCCCCATATCTAACTAGCTGTTTATTACTGTGTATCTTGGTACCTTCTGTTAGTCATAGTTAACCTCCTATTGTTAGTTGGGGGCTTTGCCACAACGTTATCCCGGGACATCTTCTGTGTCTGACGTTAGTCGCTTTTCTCTCACTGCCTTTGCCTGCTGCAGTCTTGTCCTGTCACCCCGACATGTTCTCTGCTGGATGGAGAAAACAGCGTGCCAAACCGTGTTTACAAATCTTTTAATTCAGCAGTACTTCTAGCTTGAGCTCTGGCAGCAGTCGAGCGGTTTCAATGAAATGTCACCTTGTTGGTTTGCTTGTTGCAGAACATTCCGCAATGTTCTTACAAGAAAAAGTACAGTAGTAATATTGAGTGGGAGCAAGTGTTGTGGAGCATCCATAACAGCTAAGTTTCAATTGTCATAAGTGCTGTGTGCTGAATAGTGCATCTGGAATATATATATAAAAAAAACTGTACCGTAAATTTGCCAAGTTTTTGAAGGATCTGAATTAAATTAGTCTTGTCTGAGTGTCAGCTTTGTAAGTCAGTCTGTCAGTCTCTCAAATTAGGTTAAGTATTTGTGTCTGAATTGGAAATGGAAAAAGTGTGTTTTTGCCATTTTGTTTATGTGCCTGTGCGTGAGACAGTAGGCCTGGGCTACATGAGGCAAAGGACAGTGTCCATGTTTTCATGACCAAAGCTTTGCATGACAGATTGTTTGTATAGCCTACAGTAACCTATGTATGTGTGCAGAATATTACCACTGCTTTGATTTGTGTGTGTGTGTAAGGACCATTTTAGTAGAGTCGGGGTAAAGTATAACAAATAACACCTCAGTCAAACAATATGATACAAAGTTATACTACAAGAAAAATAAATAACTATAGACGTTTGAATTACAAAATGTACATCGACTGAACAACAGCATTATACTTTTTCATTGTCCTGTGGCTTCTGTAAAATGTGGAATGTGACTTGAAGTCTGAGCTGAAGACTGGTTAGGACTAGTTTTTCCTTACAGTTTAGAAGTTGCTGTACAGTTTAAGTATGTTCAGTGTATGCACACTTTACACACAGTGGATTGATGAAATAGTGTCTTAAGAAGAACATATTTTAATTAAAAAGACTAACTCTGACTCAACAAAACCACCAGTGCAAACGCTGATGTTGAATTACTTTAAGTGATTCTTTTAAACCTTGATGATTTATCAATAAAAATAGCCACACGTTATCTGGTTCCAGCTGCCGGTTTGCTGCTTTTTCATTTTATATCATTATAAATTGAATATTTTGGGGTTTTGGACTGTTGGTCAGATAAAGTAAGCAGTTAGAATACATCACTTTGGGCTCTGGTATGTTGTGATGGACATTCACTGTTTGTGATGGAGTCATAAACTCTGACACTTTCAGACTAAATAAATAATTTATTGATTCATTGATAATGAAATGAAATGCATCCTCCTACCCCCTATATTATGACACCTGCCAAGCTGTCTGTCTCCAGATGGAGTGACAGCATTCTTGGCATAGCTTTGAAATACAGCACATAATGTAGTAGTACTCTGCCTGCACAAACACACAGTCCTGTTTGGTTGTGTTCCAAAGGGGAAGGTCATGGAATCCAAATGTTGCTGTAATAGGTGACAAAAACAAACTTGTTCTGACTGTGGGAATGCTCCTTCAAAACCACAAACACACTCTCTGTGTTGCTCCCTCAGAGCCAAGTTGACAGTAAGTCCATTGTGCCGTTGCAGGGTTCTCACTGTTAGAAGACCTAATTCAGCTAATAATCAGGCCTGAACTAACAAGCCGCATGAAACCGATACAGAGCAGAGGGCAGACATTGTACTCATCTGATTCTCATTTCGTTTAACATCTATTGTATTCATCCATAAAGCAAGATGGAACATAAAGGATTGTGTCACTAATTTTCAACCTTAACTGTGTAACTGTGACATGCTTAGTACACATTGCACATTCAGATGGATTTTGTCTGTAATGCAGTGAAATATGTTTAAATCCGGAAAATGTTTGGCAAGATAGCATGCAGTCAGATTGGTCTCGATGTTAATGAATGCACACAGAAGGATTCACAAATGTATTTTGTTATTTATGTATAAATGACTCCACAAAATGCACACAAAAATATTTAGTGGTGTGTGTATATAAATGTAAAAAAAAATCCACTTGTAAAAAAAGAAGGTTCACAAATGTATTTCTGATGCACACATGAATAAATATAATAAAAATCCACTAATATATCTTATTTTTTTATATGTGGATTTTTATACGTTAAATATTTTTGTGTGCATTGAAAAATATTTTTGTCGAGACTGTCATTCATATAAATCACGAAAAACATTTGTGAATCCTTCTGCGTGCATCCATAAATATCGCGACCCATCTGACTCCATAAGATAGAGGGACTTTCAGGCTTTTCAGTTTGATCCAAACCAAAATGACAGGTGTGAAACTTTCCCCCAGACCACGGTCCGGACCAAACAGCCAAACCTTGGTCCGACAAAAAGAGATGGTCTTAGAGAGGTATAAACTCTGGTTTGTTTGGTTTGTTTAGGCTGTTGTGAAAGCTGTCAATTAAACTCTGGTGTGAACCAAATAAACCTTGAGACCCCCTTGAAAAGGTCTAATTCCAACCAAATTATAGTGCGGTTAATTTTTGATCCAAAAGCAAACTTATCACCTTGCCTTCAAGTGTCGCTTATCTTTTTTTTTTTT
>NTHP01000346.1:438577-457480 GCA_003416845.1 Oplegnathus fasciatus | reverse complement strand
TTTAATTATATGTATGTTTTTGTATGTATAGTAAAGATAAAAAGTAGCAGTGAAAACCGGAGCAGCAGAAAGAGAGTGGCAGTTTGAAGCATGTGTGTATGTACATGTGTTGTTAGACATAAACCAGCTGAGGTCCAAAAAGCAACTGGACATGGTTTACTATGCTTGAATTCTGTCTCTTGGACAGCCTTAGGCCTTGGTCCTTCTCTCTCTCTCTCTCTCTCTCTCTCTCTCACACACACACACACACACACACACACACACACACGTACGTACACTCACACATGGTCCTTTGAAGTTAATGACTTCCTCTGGTGGAATAGACTTCCTTGTTCAACTGAACAAACAGCCAATTAACACAAATAAACTCAAACATGGACATATACATACTTATATAGACATGCACACACACACATGCCAGTCTGGACAATTAAAGTTATGATGAGAGTTAATGGCTTTGACTCTTCAGATAGACAATGTTGTGAAGCCAAGAATATTCTCCCAAAGGTTTGTACTGAAGGTTTGGTTTTTCAGAAATAAAAGTCGTATTTTTATGGTCCTTAGCCGTTTTTTTACCGTTCAAAACCCTGATTACTTTCTCACCTATGCATTGCTAACTAATCACTGTGTGAAGTGGGTGTGAATGTTGGAATGTCAGTTTCAGAAAGTAACAGAAGTTGTCTGACAGAGCCCCCCCAATTCAAACATTGGAAAGGTTTGTAGGTAGGTAGGTACCACAAACTGAACATTAGAACATTCATAAAGGGAAGATTTATTACAATGTTGTTGGATTAGACTGCATGATGACGGCGCATGTAGATGCGGCAGCCAATAGCTCCCTTAAACTTTGCTATTTTGTTTTAATTTGTTATATTTTTGCCTTTATTACTGAAGCACGTATTACCTATGACAGAAATACACTCATTAACGTCAGAAAAGGAAGCACAGGCATTGCATTAAGTGCAGCGGACCTTAAGATTATCACTGCCCACAACATCTTCCGACCACCCAGCCAGACCAGCCGGGCCAAACGCCACCGCAGGCAGTGCAGTCCCCCCAGGAAGAGGGGGAAGATAGCTGGGATAAGAGCTAAACTAACCCAGCTTGGACCAAAGGCTATTCCACTACCCAGCCTACTCTGGCTGATGTCCGGTCGCAGGAAAAGAAAATGGATGAAATAAGACTCAGGCTAACTCAGCAATGGGAAATCAGAGACTGTTGTGCCCACGTCTTTACAAAGACCTGGCTCCATCACAACATCCCGGATCAAGCTATTGCACTTGACGGGCGGACTGTGTTCCGTGCCGACAGAACACAAGACTCCGGTAAGATGAGGGGAGGTGGACTCTGTGTTTATCAATGATGCTTGGTGCTCAAACGTAGTCAGAGCTGATGGACAATGTTTCTCAGATGTCGAGTTTTTAATGTTCAGATGTCGACCATATTATCTGCCCAGAGAATTTAACAGTGTTTTTGTTGCTGCTGTTTACATTCCTCCAGATGCAAATTCAAAAAATGCACTACAGGAACTGTATGAGGTCATCAGCAGTCACATGACAAAACAACCATATAGTATTGTTATTGCTAGTGATTTTAATCAAACAGACCTCAGAACTGTCTTACCTAAATTCTATCAGCATATCCACAGCCCCACCAGGGGAAGCACTACCCTGGACCATGTTTACACAAATATTTCTGGCAGCTATAAAGCAAACGCTGGACTTCCTCACAAAAAGACCACAGACAGTTTGGATTGGCGGTCACACCTCCTTTAGTGCTCAACACCGGAGCCCCCCGGCGCTGTGTGCTCAGCCCCGTCCTGTTCACGCTGTACACTCATGATTGCAATGCCCAATAAATAATCACAGAAGACATTCAGTGTTGGATTTATCATTATGGATTTATTTTACAAAGTCTCCAAAAAGACACCGCAGTTCAAGGCTGGATTATAAAGCTTCTGAAACGATCGCACCGGAGCGCTAATTGGAATGGCACAACGGTAATGGTATGCTGTCCGGTCTCTGGCTGCAGCGTCCTGGAGATATTTAGGATGTAATATAAGACACAGTCGACCCAGCAGTGTGTAGTTAACGTGGCTGACAAACACCACACTACCTCGTACTACCACTGTTATTCCTGTTTTACAGTTTATAGTCACACCCTCCATTGAAGTAGCTGATCAAAAGAATGAATATATATTTCAGATCAGGACACTCTTGAGAATCGCACAAACAAACGCTCGCCCACTTCACGTGAAACAATAACCAGTCCACACTCCAGCAATGCTTCACAGCGCGATAGCGCATCACAGCACATCATATGCGCAGAGATGGCATGCACTGTAACGCTGGGGACACACAGGAGACGGACGTGCAGCGTCAAAACTCTCAACACAGTGAGTCAGAAAAACGAGAGACATCCCGCAGATAGAAACCAATGAAAGAGCAGGGAGTTAATAGATCATTAGAATAGTTAGAATCACTATAGTTCTCTTTCAAATCAAATCTCTTAAGATATGAGGGGAAAGTTTTGTTCTTACAACTGCATTTATATCATTTTTTTAGTCAAACAGAGCTTAAACATGTCATGTGATATTCTACCTCAGTACACTTTAAGAACAAATATTACTGGGACCACTACAGAAAATTGCAAATGCAACTTTACTATCCAGGAATTCATCTTATAGACACGACCGCTGACTACCTGTAACAGTTTGGCCACAGTAGAGCACATTGACCATATACGGTCCAGCCATATACTAGGTTTTGACCTAGTCTTGTTTGTTTTGTTTTTCTTTGTGTGTGTGTGTGTGTGTGTGTGTGTGTGTAGCATGTGACTGCAGCTTGCATTTCGTTATACAACCCTGTGTTTTATAATGAAAAATATATGAACCCTTGAAGCTGGGTGGACCAGAAAAAGTGAGTGTAGACATAAAATTGACATTGAAACATACAGTAGTTTATACATATGTAATCTAGAAGTTTAAAAATCTCCAACCTTTCAATAATATTTAGCCCAGTTTTGAAAGACACTTGTCATCAACTGTAAATTACCAAAACCATGCTGCTCTAACACTAAACTTCAATTTTGAGAAAAAAGGAGCAAAGCAAAATCCACAAGCCTCTGCTTCATGGAGTGATTGTGGCATTGCTAAAAAGTGCAACACAGAATCTAGACAGCCAAGTCTGGCAACCCATAAAGAGAGAATATTAGGAGATAAAGTTGAAGGATTTCAGAAGACTGAACCTTAAATATTTAAGTAACTAGTCAGCACTTAAGATATTCTCTATGGGAAGCCCTCAGACTGAACTGATTGAGAGAAGCATTTTGACAAAATTGATAAAATGTTTTAGAATGTTAGTAGTATTTTTAATGACAATGGTCAACATCGAGGTGAAACACTGATTATTGTTGTCTGTGGTCAAAAACATTGGAATAGTCATCAGCTGTAAGTACACATGGGTGGAACCTTAAAAAAAAAATCAGACTGAAGTTAGATCACTGTTATTATCAAACCTCTACCTGACATGACTTCTGACTCAGCCAAACACACACTTAGTGTGTGTGTCCGTGCAGTGGAGTAATGTACATAGTGACTCATGCAGTGTCTTTTACTAATAACAGAGCTGCTGCAGTAATCATATATTGCACTGACTAGAACAGCTATTTAGCCCTTTGCTGACTTCCTGTCTTTCTCTTCTTCCAGAGTAAGTACATATGGGATTGAGGGAAGCGTGGTCATTGGTGGGTCGGTTGCTGTTATTTTCCGCACTGGTCCTGGGCAGCTATTACTGTTGATATTACCGTAGTCTCCTCCCTGGAAGACTTTTGCTTTGAAAAGCAGCAACAGGAAATGTTGTATTTGTATTAACTACAAATTTACATCCTGCAAGCTCTGCTTATTGTCTCCCTTGCTCATTTGTATTCCTCAGCATTGCTCACTACTTATGATGCCTGTTAATAGTGTTATCAATGATTTCTTTGTCACAACAGATCACCTTAGACCTAAAGCAGGCTGTCTGAAGTTTAGATAACCAGGATACACCCTGCGCATCTTGTCTGATCATTTTTTCCCCGTTCATCTCAGCTGCCTTGCCCATTCTCTTCTTGCAACCCCACAGTTTCCTCATTCCCATTGCCCAGTACTGATTTAGAAACTGTTGTTGACCTGATATGTTTGTCATAGTGATTCTGTCTCTTTCTGTGTGTCTCTCCAACTCTGGTGAGGTCTGCGCATGCAGATGGTTCAGGTGAAAGAGATTATAAAAAGATTACCTATTAGGCCATTTGCCTGTAAGACCTGTCACAGCCCGGCTCTTAGACTGCGACAAAAACGGGAGACACACAGGTATAATAAATAACAAAGTAATCTATTTACAACAAAATAATCAAAACTAACATCTGTAAAGTTTTTTTTCCAACAATGTTTATTGAGTTTTCAATGTTTTATAAAAACAATAGTAATAAAAATAAAAACAAAAAAACAACAAAAAAAACTAAACATTGTGTTTGCTTACTTATAAATATCCAGTATTATAATAATATAGACAAATATCTGATGATACATACATATTAATGAACAAACAGTATTAAAAGAATTAAATAATTAAACAAATACACTCAATTAAATTAACTCCCATTACAAAAATGGTGAAATAATAGTAATATTAATAACAATAATTATGAAAAAGAAAAACACCAGACGGGGTACATTACAATAGACACATTTACAATACCTAAATATTCAACACTTATACTGCTCTACATACATCTACAACAATTGTGTAAATGACCTCTATTACAGATGCAATAATTATCTTTCCCCAGACTCATCCAACATCTGAGATGAATCCTTGTCCCTAATATAATTTATAAATGGGCCCCAGACACTTTGAAACCTTCCTTGTTTGTTGAGTGTGTATGTAAGGTTAAGGTAACCACAGAGACATTTCCTTGAGCCACTGCCCAGTAGTTGGTCTTTTCCGGTACTATTCCATGTTAATGCTATATATTTTTTGGCTTGTAAAAGGCACATGTCTACCAAGATCTGTTCTCTGCATTTTATATTATGTCCTTCCGGATAGATGCCAAGGACCACAAACTTAAGTTCCATTGCTATTTGTATTGATAAAATCTCCTGCACAACTAGTCCCACTTCTTCCCAAATTCCATAATTCTTGGACATTTCCATATACAAAAATGTTCCTTTGTCCTCCCTACACCTGGTACATAGGTCTGGAATGATGGGATTACATTTTTCAGGTGTAATGTATACTCTCATTAACCAATTCTATTGCAGAAGAATTTGAGCTTAATTGCATGCCTTATTCCATTCTTCAGTCGGTATTTCCTCTTGTAGATCGTTCTTCCATGCTTTCAATTTAGATTCTGAAAATTCTAGTGATCTATAAGTTATATACTTCCGATATTATTCCTTTTCCAATTCAAACTTTCTCCAACAAGGATAAAGCAGGGATGGCCAAGGATTGTTTTTAATTAGATCTTATATTTTTAAAAAATGTTTACGGAGGACATTGTACTTAACTACAAGTTCCTCAAATGTTTTAATATTTTCATCCTCAGGATCAAAAATCAGCCCATATTTTAAAACCCCCATCAGCCCTACCTGGCACAAAATAATTATTATACCCCAAATTGGATTATACTGAGAAAGAGCAGGTGTTTCCTTCAAGTGTTTTTGTACTTCATACCATACCGCAATCATATTTCTCACTATAGGATTTGATATTCTCTTTTTAAGGTTTTTAAGATGATCAGAGTATATGTATGCCGGCATCTGGAGCTTCACAGAGCAAGACCAATGTCTTTCCATGCTGGTGCGTTTTCTGTCGAGTAATAAAACCTTATAGTTCTAATTTGAGTTGCTCCATCTATTTTTCCATATAAAAATATTGAATAGTCTCTCTAGAAAAGAAATTTGAAGGAGGCGGCAATGGAATATTCTGAAAGAGATATAACTTGGGGAGAGTATTCTTTTTCAGTATATTAATTCTACCTATTTGTGAGATTGGAAGTGATGACCAACTATGAACTGACTCATAAATATATGTTATAACAGAAGTATAGGAGTATAAGTAAGTAAAGCTGTTAACTGTTTTGAAATGACCAACATGACTGGGTGGGTTATCTCTAGAGAGCTATGTGATGTTCAAGTTGACCTATATGCCCGAAATCAGTGTGTGATTTCTTACTGCAATTGCTAAAGGTTCAATTGCAATCGTAAATAAGAGAGGTGATAATGGGATAATGTAGATATGGTTTGTCTACATCCTCAATTGATTTTAATTGGTTTGGATAGGTTGTTGTTAGTAACTACTTCTGCATACGGCTCTTTATATAGAAGTTTCACCCATTAACAAAAATTTCCTCCAAGCCCAAACCGATCAAGTAGTTCAAACAGGTATGCCCATTCCACATATTACATGCCCAGAGTACCTCTCTCTGGCATGTAAGATGTTTAAAACCCTTCTTACATTATGAAATGATGGCCCACTATTAACCCATTTTGGTCTCCATTTATAATACCTGATAGAAGAATCGCTAATCTGTATTTTCAAATCCGAGTTTAAAAGACTTATTTGTCTCAGATTTTCACATTATTGTTTGACTTTCCAGGTTTAGGAAGAAGTGTTATCAAAGCCCCTCTCATGGAGGGTGGGTGGATCCCTTCCCAAAAGGATTCAATAAACATTTCCAGAAGCGGTGTCTTTAATTTCGATTCGAATTTCTTATAAAATATCAGTGGGAAGGCCATCTGGTCCTGCAGCTTTCCCAGATTTCATGCTTTTTATTGCCACAGAGATGTCCTCTAAGGTCAGGTCTTCCCCTAATGTCCTCTTTTCCTCCTCTGAGATATTAGGGATATTAAGATTATTTAGAAATAGACTTTGGTCTGAAAATTCTGGGGCCGGTTGCACAAAACACCTTACGTTAAGATTATCCTTAAAGTTATAATCTCAAAGATTTTCATTTCGTTGTCTTTCACGGCACCTACCGGCATAACCGGTAATTGCAGGTGTGTTTTTGGACCTCCCTTCAGTTTAAGTTTCAAGTTTCATCGTCTGTAGTCATCAATCTTTTCTTTAGTTAGCAGAGACCGGAAAAAACAGTACACCACTTCACACACACAGGTGAGCTGAAGAGCAAGTCTGTTGCCTTAAAAGCCTTGTTAAAAGCCTAACTGTGCGCCGCTTGTAATTTTTTCTGGAAAGTCACTGTTGATACCCACTGCAAATGCAAGGGCTTTCATCAGTGGGTCATAGGCTCAATCACCATTGTGTTGCATCATTCAGTGATAGATAGTGACTTAACAGACATTTATTTAAATGAAAATCTTCAATCTTCAAGATTATAATTTTAAAGTCTGAGTTAAGGTTTCCTTAAAATGAAATTGGTTGCACAAAACACCCTTAAGTCTTCTGCTTAAGGTTTCCTTAAAATGTTCACTTAAGAATCTAATTTCTCCTTATCTTGGTTTTATACTTAAGGAAAGTTAGTTAAACCGTTGCACAAAAGACCTTAGCAACCAAAGTGATGAAAAAAACTTTTGGGAGTTTGGGAGAACCCAATGGACACGCTTAACAATGAGCAATTGATTTTACACTATTATAACAATAATAATATTAATAATAATAACTTTATTAAGGACACAAAAAAGGTCCATAGCGCACTAAATAGAAATACAATATATACAAAAATACAATAACAACAGTAAATACATATGCAACTTTATAACAAAATGACAGAAATCAGCAACCTGCACCCACATACTAACTGGAGCGCCAGTGGCTCCATAGTCTGGATGAAAACCTGACCAAGCTCAACTCAGGGTTGACCAAGGCCAGAATAATGCCATTTTCTGAGACAGACAGCCTGCACATACAGTATATCTGTACATAAGATTTCATATTATGGCAGAGCAGGTAGGCACGCCGACATTTACAAACATTTGGCTGGCACTACACCATCGTGGAAGTTTAAGAAGCAGTCTCTTGCCATCGTTATAGGCCACGTTAAGTCTCTGCATGTTGCTTTTTCTATAAGAGTGCTATAAGAGTGCTTCTATAAGTGGGCGCTATATAGCGGGGTACAAAATGCTCTAAATAAAGCTGTCTTCACAGTAACCGAGCACATGCTGAATTTACGAGCAAGTATATTAGCTTGCGCATACAGCTCGTGACACTGTCTGTAGATATCTTTATCATCCAATAAGTCATGACAATATGATGGCCGAGATATTTCATTTATATCTCATTACACACCTTTAAGAGCAATACCAGATAAGAAAAACTCAGGGAATACAAATTTTCTGTCTTCTTTACTTCTAACAATCATAATATTACTCTTATTAGCATTATATTTAATGTCAAAATCAGTGCTATATTGTGAGCAAACCTTCAATATCTGTTGTAGGCCAGCACTATACGGACAGCACCAAATCATCTGCATACATAAATTGATAGATTTGACCGGCAGTCAATTCATGATTTGTCCGACCTTCTAGAGTTGGATCACTCTACTTTCCACAGCTGTGCTCTTCCAGCCCCTTTGCAATTAATGATTGCTCTATGCAGTCTTGGAATTTCAGCATTTTAGGGGCAAGGCCATTTGGCCTTCAGTGTCACAAATTTCTTTAGGGCACAGAGGCCACATGCCAGGGCACAACGGCCTTTGAGTGAAATAAGAGGATTTGGGGCCTACAAATAAATAACTTGACTTCCCGACAAGAAAAAAAACACAAATGACATGAAAAACATAAATTATTCATTTTCTTAATATTAATAAAAAACACAAACATTTGAAGTTGTCATATTATATGCCTCCTTCTTGTTATGCCTCTTACTGAAACCTACAGTAAACAAGACTAGGTCAAAACCTAGGATATGGCTGGACCGTGTATGGTTAATGTGCTCTATTGTGGCCAAATTTTTACAGGCATAGTCAGCGGTGGTGTCTATAATGTGAATTCCTGGATATTGAGTGTTCATCTGCAATTTTCTTTAGTGGTAATATTTGTTCTTAAAGTGTAGTGAGGTAACATCACATGACATGGTTAAGCTACGTTTGACTGAAAATATGTTATACATTTTGATAATCATTCATAAATTAAAAAAATATTTAGCAGTCTGCTAGTGCTACCTTCTTATGTGAGAGCTCTGATTAACAAATGTATTCTTTGATTTTCAAACAGTAGCCTTATGTTGTTATTTAGCCTTTCTGAGGCTATTGCATGGTTAAATCAATGAATTTTATGAAAACAACAAATCTATGGTTTATGATGTTTTGAAAAGTATCACAGGATGCATAATTTGTGCAATGAAGCAAGAGCTTCATTCATTCATTCATTAATTTATTGCAAGAGCAAAATATAATAAAATAAATGAATAATAAATAAAAATAAACAGTAAATTGCTAAATTTGAAATCAGTGCACAGGTCATCTTTCAATGCTGCTTCCATGCACTCGCCTTAATGTCGCCACCGGTCTGTCATCTGAAGTCCTAATCAATCCCATTCAAAACTCCACACGGTATTGCGCCGGCGGAGGGGTAGACTGCTCCTTCTCCTTCTCCCGGTAATCCTTAAAGCGGCACTACCCAACTGCAATAGGAGCAGAGTCAGCTCAGGATGCTCAGGTTGGATGTGGACCCAAAAGTCTGTCAAACTTTTCTCTCTGAAATTGTCTTCAGTGTCCCATCTGATGCGATGTCGACAAAGCTGTCAAACTGTCTTGGTGGAAGCTTTGAACTGACATGTTCGATGTGTGTTTTGTCCCCAAATGGATTTCTGATCCACTCAAAGCCCTCATCTAATTCTGGGAAATATGTTCTCAATTGCGAGTGAAGGCCTTGCAAATGTTCCTTGAAGGCTGCAACTCAAATTCAAAATGCTAAATTCAAAGCGTTGAGAGTGCTGCAAACATCAGCCAGCTACGTAAATTTTGCAAGCCACTGGAAATCATGCACTCTGTCATACAGTTCATCAGTATGATGCAGCAATAACTTGACCTCATCGCGCAGTTTAAATAGACGGGTGCGACAGCCAGCGAACTTCAGTATGAAAAAGAAGTTCGCTTCCCATTTCATCACACAGAGCTTTAAAAAGACGTGCTCAGTAATTTTGCTTTTTATTGTATTCACTATTTTCACAGACTCGTCCAGTACTGTTTTGAGGCACTTAGGCTTTTTTTTCACAGCCAATTGTTCTCTGTGAATACAACAGTGTGTTGCTGTGGTGAAAGGTGCTACAGCGCATACACGCGCTCAGTCATAGATGTTATTCACCGCTGGACTGTCATTGGACAGAGGTACCCTGTTAATTGCATTGCTTGCTTTCCCCCCAAACAATGTGTTAGCCATAACATTGGTAGTTGGTTTGACTAAATTCTCACCTATTGAATGAGGTATTCCTGTTTTTGCGATCCACAGGGATACCCCATATTAATCCTCTGTAGCCTTCTCATTTACCCCAGGTGCAAAAAACTGTGAGGCCCCTTCGTCATGTCTTTCTTAAGTTCATTGCATTTTCTCTCAAAAAATCCAGTAGGTTTCCCCATGTACTCCTTGTGTTTAGTTTCAAAATGCTGCTTGAGCTTAGCGGGTTTCATAGCCTCATTAGCCAACAGTTCATAGCACAAAACACAATGTGTCAAATTTTTTAGATTGCAGACTCTGTGCAAGCTTTACTCAATTTTCCTGGTGCAGATGTCTTCGGAATCTTTTGGAAATTATGTTACTGGCTTTATTGTGGCTACAAATTAGGTATATAACAGAAATTTACTGAAGTTCAATGGAGGAGAGAAAAACACGACTTTTTAGCCTGCTGCCATTACCAGAAGTCACATCTGTAAAGTTAGTAGTGTAGGCTGTGGATGAGTGAAAATGTGCTGCATGGATGTTGTGCTGTAAAAACAAAGAACAGGAAACAAAAGCCACAAAGCAGAGGCATGTGACATGCCCAAAGGACTGGCTGCTGCTCCGGCTTATATGCATGGGCCACACCAAGCCCAGGTGTATCCCATGCCGCTGATTACACTCCAACAAGTCCGCAGCCCTAGAGACAGAAAGCAAGACAGTAGAGAACAAACCAAGCAGAGGGGCCGTCACAGACCAAAGCAGATAAGGAGACAAAGACATACAGTGAATCTTTTCCAACAAATCCATAAGTGAATGAAGTACCTTGTCTGGCCAACATCACCATGCTTGAGAGTGTGTGAGTATTATGGATTATTAAACAATGGATTTTCAAGTTTGAAGGTTTATTAAATGCCAAGATAACAAATGGTTGTTTGTACTCTTTGAGGGTGGACTCAAACCCTAATCCTAACCCTAACCTGCCATGTATTCCTGCGTGTGTGAAATTGGTCAGTGCAGTTGGATGATGTCATGCTGAAGCAGAGTCACAGCCAATTTTTGTGTCGGGGTACCCCATACATTTTTTTACTTTGTTTATTTGCTGCGGTTCTCTGAAGCCTGTGTTTTTTCCGTGTCTTAAAGGGTCATAAATACCAAGCAGAAGAGGTGTCTGAAACTCTAGCACTAATCACTAAACAGGTGAATGTGGTGCTAACTTTGTAAAAAAAAGTCACAAGCATGACTGAAGTGGTCTCACAGTGAGGACAAAAACACTGAGAGATGTACTGAATAGGCATCACTCAGAAACCTGCTCAATAGGATTAAAATCTTACTTTTGTGCCCACTAAGGTGTGGGCCTTACATACTTTACTGCTTCTACATTTAATCAATCCGTTACAACTGATTGAATTTAAATGAAAAGGAGGTCAGTCAACTGCTTAAATAGCCCNCTCTAGCAGCAGCAGCAGTTTAGACCTGCAGATGGAAATATGTCAACTGCTACAGGCAAAGCAACTGCAGCTTTTCCACTTGCAAAAAATAAGTGTTGTGTGTTTCACTTTACTGTGTATACAGGATCATAAACTTGTTGTAATCTGGTAAGCATTTTGATATTTCCAGTGCCAGCTAGTCAGTCAAGTGTGTGCCCTGGTGATGAATCATTTGCACTGGGGTCCCAAATGTGTCACGAGTCCACTTTTGGTGAATCCCTACCTGACAGTTGCAGTAGTGCTTTAAAGAATCTGGGTTCAAGGGTAGAGGTCTAAATCGGCTGAATAAAAATAGATGGACAAGCTCAATCTAAGATATCAACAAAAACATGCCAAAACCTTTCAGTGCAAATTTACAGTTGGACCATACAATGACAATCCTAATGAATCCTTTGACATTTTGGAACCCTTTCTCAGTGGTTACCTCAGTCTTGGTCTGATGCTTGTGCAACATTATCAACAGGTTGTGATCACAGATTAAACCATCAGTTTAGCATCTGCTCTGTGTGTGTCTCTTTACCTGCCCATGCAGCAGCTTAACCTTCCATTAAGGGTTAACCTAATGACACAGTTACCCTGCGTGTACATTCTGCTCACCGGCCCAACAGTGTAGAGTTACAGACCCAGGTACAATCAGCCCTGTCCAATAGCAGGGATTCTTTTATGCCTCACATCATTTGAGAAATTGATGCACACATTCTGAAATTATGGTTAGGTGATGTTTACATGACTAATGTAAATTGCACAAACATAAACTTGCATTTTTTTGAAACATTTAAGTCTATAGCACGTTTAATATTAGATGGCAAGTAAATCTGTCACATTTGATACATTGCTAACCTAACTGGAAGACATAACTGGAAACTTCCATTCTATTTTAACATGAGTATTAATGTAGAGATTATTTTCAGCTTGGTTATGTGTGGCTCTGAACCATGTTAGACTGGCTGCAAACTAGTAATTAGCCTGCTGCACTCCAGTGACAGTTAAGCTGCTTATTGGCCAGCTGGAGATTAACCAGAAAGTCCCCACCTCACAGGGGTCCACACACACACACACACACACACACACACACACACACACACACAGAACCAGTCATGTGGTGCTTAGTGAAGTAGGAACAGTCTGTCAGCTCATTACCACGCTCATTCTACTTGAAGAATGAAACATGATTAAAATGGTTTAAAATGATAGTTGGGTTTCATCAACTAGTACTGTAGAGTACAGTGCAGGTTTTGTCCCTGCTTGACTAAATCTAAGGTGGGCCACTCTGACCGTCAGGCTGTTTAAGATGGAGACAAAGTGTTGCTGGAGAACATGAGCAAGATGGAGCTGACCTTTCTCAGTTTTAGTCAGCTTGTTTAAGCAGAACCAGCTGCTTATTAACGCCTTCCAGCAAAAAAAATAGTGATACAGTTACTTGGAGTAACTTAGCTAAGTGGTCAGAAATTGGTTATTGCAAAGAGACCAGGTGACTTTCTAGAATTTTTGAAAAATATGAAATAATTAGCAAGCTGGACGGAAGAACATGTTCATACTAAATTGAGTCCTCACCTCTTGGTTACTCTTGCTACTGTTATGAAAATGGTAGCAGATTTACCAGTTGAAATTCTTCTTTTTTTGTAACGATTTTTTTGAAATTCAGGATCACATTAAAACAAACAAACTTACACTTTCACCTACAACATCCCCACCCCCATCCAGCTCACATAACCTACTTGCATTTCATGGTCAAGAAAAGTAAAAGTAAGATTTATGATAGTGGCAATAAAATAATACAAATAGGAAATGATAACAATAAAAACATGATGGAAAAAAACATATAAATAAGACAGGGTAGGAGTAGACAATTAGTAGTATACAAATAGACAACAGTTCAATAATCATCTAGGATCAGGCATAATTATTATATTAAAGTCCCCTGTGGACCCGATGGGAGTAACCCTTGGGCTGAAATAGGGAGGGGTAAATCATGTTTTTTGTACTTCTTTCCAAATTTGTAATGTGGATTTAGTCCATTTGTTCATGTTGCAATCTCTCACAGTAAATCCTCGGAAGGTCAATTCTGCTAATTTTTGCTGACAAGTTGATTTCTCTATGTTCAACCACTGGCTGTCTACATCATTGTTGATCCATAAAGTACATCTGCAAGGGAGAGCTAAGCCTCCCTTCTCCCTTTGGAGTTGCGGTGTTTTATATCTAACCTTTGGTCCCCACCCCTGCCGTACAAAACTGGAGATGAGGCGATCTAACATGCAAGTGTACAATTAGGTATTTGAACAGGGAGCATTTGGAAGGGATACAACAGTCTGGGTAGCACATTCATATGTACGGTCTCCACTCTCCCCAGAATGAGAGAGGTAGTGTGTGCCACCTATCTAGGTCGTCTTTTATCGTTTTGAACAATTTCTCATAATTGGCCTGGTATAGTTTATCTAGTGAGGGGGAAATCTGAATCCCGAGATACTTGATGCCTGTCACTGGCCATTTGAAAGCACTAACTTTAACTCTTTGGTCCACTTATGTTCATGGCCTCTGTTTTATCTATGTTAACCGTGTAGCCAGAAAAGAAACCATACTGTTCAGTCATCATCAGCATATAATGATACCTCCTTCATCTCCATTAACTATAATTCCTTGTATTCTATTGTTATCCTTTATCATCTGCGCAAATTACTCAATACATAGGGCAAATAATGCTGGAGACAGGCTACAGCCCTGCCAAGTACCCTGTTCTAAACTGAAGGCATCCAACGTGTCCGTTTACTCTCACTGAAGCTTGTGGATCAGAGTATACTGTAAGATTCAGGTCCACTGAATAAATTTGGGTCCAAAACCCAGCCTACTTAAAGTTTGAAATAAGAATTTCAAGGACACATGATCAAACGCCTTTTCTGCATCCACAGATAGAACCATGGCCTCACCCCACCAGAACGAGCATGAGCAATGATGTTGAGAAGCCTACGAACATTATTACTGGAATACTGTCCTGTGATAAAACCTGTTTGGTCAGGATGAATAATACGAGTTATAATTTTGTTGACTCTCCTAGCCATAATAGAAGTAAGGAGGCGTTGATCTCCATTTAGTAAAGAAATTGGTCTATATGAGCTGCATTGTGTTGGATCTTTACACTCCTTTGGTATGACTACAGTGGTTGCATCCCTCCATTTAAATATATTATAGAATCCATTTACAAAGCCATCTGGGCCTGGACTTTTGTTATTCTTTAAATTCTGTATTACCTCCTGAATTTCCCAGTCTGCTATGGCTTCATCCAACTCGGAAGCCAAATCATCTGGGAGTTGCGTCAAATTTATTCCCTGTAAAAAGGTTTTGATGTCATCTTTGTTAGAGCATGTACTAGAATTTGTATATATGTATTATGAAAATCAGCAAAAGCCTGAAATATGTTGGAGTTTAGTCAAAAACTGATTTGATCTTGGTGGTCTACTTGCCCTTGAGCCATGTTCAAAATATCTATCATATGTTTGGCAAATCTTAGCTGTCCCTCGATTTTTTTCAGAGAGCAAAGAGTGTAGGGCCTTACATGCGTCCCTCAAAGGTGTCAATAAAGCTGCTGTTGGCTGTGCTTTTATGCTGCTGTTCTAACTGCTTTATTTTATCTTCCAATTCTCTCATTTGGTTGTTTCTCTTCTTTTTTGCGGTGGCGTAAGAAACTAGAATATCTGCATTTCCTGAAGAAAATGCGCGTGAGAGCTGGAAGCCGCTAGCTGCTGCTGCCGCTGATCCCAGCTACGGCCGCTGCCAGTTGCAAGCTGCTGCTAGAGCAGCAGTTTTTCAGATCACCTACAGGTGAAATTGTATCAAAAGCTACAGACTTGTTCAGCATCCCCATCTGTACAACTTTGCTGAACTGGTCACCATGGAATATTACATTAAAGAGATACGGCAGTTAATAAGTAGTATGGCGGTGTTTTACTAATGGCCACAAGGTGGGGCTATAGGTGCCATGCTTAAATATGTCGTGCACATGCTCACGGAGAACTTGTTTACCAAGTCTCATTTTATTAAAGTCAGCACAATGGTAGAACTATATATGTTTTTATGTTACTGTAGCGCCCCCTGTGGGTAGAACTATATGACCTTCAACTTGGTATGACCTCAATGAGCACTTGAAAACATACCACATGCATGAATTGCTACACTGTTGAATAAGCCTGTGAATAATCTCATTCATCCAGGTCATAGTTATCTCAAGGAAAATTGAATCGAACGCAACTGGATTTTTGGTNTTCGTGCTTGTTTAACCAGGCTAGACTGGTCCAACTAGCTGGTGTGGAGATCTGGGTATTTAACCTCTTAGGAGGCGGTCACAAGGCCAATGATGTCATTGGGTCGTTAGTGCTCCATTTTGCCAACGACCGTCGTTAGAGTGACGGTCATTGGGGATGGTGAAACGATGGTTTCGACTTCGTGTCTGCGACACCACCTATCTCCAATTTACAATGCTGCCCTTTCTCTTCCCAGGAGATTCAACAACTTAGCCTCTAAGAACAACGGCCGATCACAAATGGCCTCAGGTGACTCCAATGACTGTCGTTATAACACAATAGAGCACTAACGAAGTCGAAACCATCGTTTCACCATCCCCAACGACCGTCACTCTAACGACGGTCGTTGGCAAAATGGAGCACTAACGACCTAATGACATCATTGGCCTTGTGACCGCCTCCTAAGAGGTTAAATACCCAGATCTCCACACCAGCTAGTTGAACCAGTCTAGCCTGGTTAAACAAGCACAAACTGATGAAGCCTCTTGGATGAGAGGTGAAACGTCTTCACAGACAAAACCAAAAATCCAGTTGCGTTCGTTTCAATTTTCCTTGAGATTACACTGTTGAATATGGATAAGTACCTCGTACAGCCCCACTTCAATAAATCTGAACTGTCCCTTTAAACTTAAAACGCTTACAACAGTCAAAATGTTGGTGATAGAATTCTGAAAAAAAAATCACACATGATTCTGCTGGTTTCAGGTATATTGTCAAATACTTTGTTGAAGTTTGATCAAACATTTGGCGAAATAGAAAATGTTGTGCATACAGTACTAATTACGGTAAGACACTAGCTACATTTACGTGGAGCCTAATATTCCGATTATAATCGGTTTAAGAGCCCAAACAGAGTAAAAATGCTCCATATATACACCTCAATCAGAATAAACAGTCCCAAACCGATTGAAATTTTAATCGGTTGCACAGGGGTAGTTTAAACCTTTTCATAAACCAATCAAAAGAAAAATTGTACCTTGTAAATGAAGTGGATGTTCTGAAAAAAAATCAGTTCATTACACCTCCAGTTCATGAGTTATCAGCCAAAATGTAAAACGTGTAAAAACTGACTGAGGTACCATGTTTTAACATATTAAGCATTTCCACATGGGGCAGCTGTCCATAAAGTATGAATGAGATTATTATTAATTATTATTATCAATTTTAACATTTTTAAAAAATATATAAAATCACTGAAACATGTTACAATAAAAAAAAGTAATAGCTCACATCTACTGAAGAAGATGTACATTTTGATGTTGAAATTAAGTTTGTAGGACAAACCAGACAGAACTAGGTAGATGCCAAAAAACGGCAAAATAATATGATATAAAGTATAAAGAGCGAAGAGAACATGAGTGTGAGAGCTGTCAGCTCTAATAATGTAACCCCTGAGGTAAGCTTTTGGACAGTCCCACGGTATAACCGGTGGTGTGTCTAGTTGTGTGTTGACATCCACATTAAGTTGGAGCTCAGCTTTAACAAACTCTACAAAAGCTTCATCACATGAAACATTAAGTCTTCATCTCTTACAAGTAGTATTGTGGCCTAAATCCCTTATGAGGGTCAGTGGAGCATGATCTGAAAGCGTTATTGGGAGAATTTCACTGTCTACAATTCTGTAACCTTCAGACTTGGAGGTGAAAAAGTAATCTATACGGGAATAAGACAAATGTCTATTAGAGTAGAATGTATAATCTCTGCCACTTGGATACAAATGTCTCCACAAATGTCTCCACACATCGATCAGACCACCTCCTCGATCAGAGGAGGGAATAACAGACAACATTGTGTATAAGGAGCTACTATAATTCTGTGTAAGTAGCTGTAATTTGGCAACCTATCCTACCATATATGTACAGTGTATATATATGTATGTTTGTATGTGTGTATGTCTATGTACATATCTACCGTCAACAAGCCCTAAAGTTTTGTATGGAGACTTTTCCTTTTTGTTTCTTTTTTATTCTTTAACCTACAGATGGGTGACAAATTAAAGGAAAAACCAACATAAATGTCTCAGTAAGGTGTTGGGCCACCACGTGCTGCCAGAACAGCTTCAACGCGGCTTTGATTCTACAAGTCTCTGAACTATACTGGAGGGATGGAATGTCATTCTTCCAAAGGATATTCCCTCATTTAGTGTTTTGATGATGATCATGCACCTTTTGTCACATCCCTCACAAATCCACCATTAACACTGCTTGGAGGTCTGCCCTTTGCACAGGATATTTTAAGGGGTGGGGCCAGAGGGTCAAGAGGGATCAGGGGAGAAATGGAGATTGCTGGGGTACAGGGGCAAAAGTCTCTGGGGGTCAGGGGAGGGTCAAGTAAAAATGTTGCAATGCCCAAAGGGCGCTTTGTTCTAGTAGGCTAACTATTAACCCTGGAGGAGGTAGTGAATTATTATGACAATGGAGAATGGAGAAGAAGAAACCTCGTAATTATTAACCATAAAACACAGTACACATTTTGTATTAACATTGACAACAATTTTTTTTTTGTTTACAAGAAAACTCCACAGGGCACCTTTTAAAGTCTGGATCATTTTACACATAAACAAACGCAGCAAAGCTTTAAGATCCACAAATAGAAAAAGTGAAAGAACAACAAACTCAATGGGGGAGGAAGATGTAGAAAAAGTTGAAGGGAAACAAGCATACCTGGTAAGCCTGGAATTAGAAACATGATGGGAATGGAAAGAATGTGGCTTCATTTCAGCAAGGTGTGTGTGTGTGTGTGTGTG
>NTHP01000346.1:411858-438504 GCA_003416845.1 Oplegnathus fasciatus | reverse complement strand
TGAGAAAAATGGTTGAGGTTGACTGAGTGAGTAGAAACAAGTAATTTAATGCAGCAGGTCCCAGACAACTCTCTGAGTTCTCTGCGACCACCTGATTGGGTTCACTTGCGTCCAGAAGAATCCCCACTTCCCCACCAGTTGTCCCTGTGCTTTATCTGTGCCCTCTGGCTTTTCCATGACCCCAAGGTTTTTCCTCATAAATAATGTGTCATTAAATCCTCAAAACAATGTTTTACCATCGTTTGCCACTGAAATTATGCTAATTATGCCTGCAGTAATACCTTAAAATTAGTTATGTTTGGAAAAAATGGATATTGCTACTGTGGTGGGAGGATGTTGGGTGTGTGTGGTCATAAACAATATGTTCAACAGGGAGAAGGAGGGGCAGGAAAAACCGGTGACATCAGCAGGGAAGAAGAGGAGGGAGGACCACCTTTTTCCTTTTTCCTCCTCCTCCCTCTTCCCCCCTCTCTTCTTATCAGAGAGAGAGAGAGAGAGAGAGAGGGAGAGAGAGAGAGAGAGAGAACGGATCAGTAGTGGGCGAGTGGACAAAGGATTAACTACTGTGACAGTGGATATGGGGGAAGAGAAAAAGGGAAATAGATTGGGATCGAGAGAAGAGAAGTGAACCAGATGCCAAAAAGAATGAGAGAGTAAAAGAGAAAGGAAAGTGAGAGATCAGAAAGTATACCAAATAAGAGTCTATTTGGAGTGAGGACTGAGTGCTTGTTTCTGGAATTTGGTGGAGCCATCGCTAGAAGGACACCAACTACTACAGCTACCATGTACAGTGGATATGGAGGTATGAGCTCGTGTAGTGCAGCTCAGTGAGAGTAGCTCATTTCTAATCATTAACTCAGGAAGAACTTACAGTTGCTGGTTAACAGGTTTGTAACTTATTATGAGTTGATGGCAAGGTTATTCCGAATACCAAAAACACAACAAAACCTGTGACTTGTTTTGAGTAACATTTGTTTGTCACATTCATTTGAGTCAATGGAGGTCCTTCCTGAACACAGCAACATACAATGAGTCTCTAATGTATTTTCCTAGCACTTTTAATTACTTCACTAAATTGGTCACTGTTGCAAAACAACTGTTCCTCCTACTACTGAACAGATACCTTGGGTCACTCTGCCAAAAAGGACCATGCCACTGCGCCACTGCCACTACATACTGTATCAAGTATAGTCAGGGTTGGGTTTTGATACATAGTTGCATTTTGGATCTAGTTTGTAGAATATCCAGATTTGTTCAACTGAGTTTAAAGGATAGGTTAATATTTTCTGTCTGTCTTGTAACAACAACATTCCCATGTGTACAGTACATGGAAACAGTTTTTGGTCGCTGTGATTGTGCTTCCTCTCCATACTGGCTGTGAAGAGATCCCTTTCTAAAGCAATTTCTGTGTAATTCATGGAGTCAAAATCCACTGTCCTCATTCTGTATCAGAATCCATTGTGAAGTTCAGCTGAAGCTAATATGAGGGTTCAACAGTCTGAGTTTGTCAAATCAAGTCGGTATTTTCCAAAATTACTGTCTTTTTAGTTCACAATTCTCTCTTTGTGTTACTGTGCCTCTGCCATACATCAACAGACACTGTCTGTGGAAAGAGGATATTTGTACTAAAACACTGTAACTTTAGAAGATCAACACTTGATTGTCTAACACAGACTGCTGATGCCTCATTTTAGCTTCACCGTAACTTTGGAATATGTTTTTGCACATTACTGTGACTGTGGATTTTGTCCTCCATCACTTACATTGAAATCACTTAAAAACGCATTTCTCCGCAGCCAGGAGGAACAGTTACAGTGATTAATAACTTTTTCAATGTACATATGGGTGTGTCAGTATTGTTAAAGACCGGCTTGAAAAAATGTGAACCTGTTCTTTAAATATTACCTGGCTGTATCCTTCTCTTGTGTTTGTCTTTTGCAGCTTTACTTCTCAACATACAGTGTAATACCTTTGCAGTAATTTTAAGACAGCAGTGGTTTTATGACATTGGATATACACTGAAGTATTCAGCCCTACTCCCTCCATTTTCTCTGTTTCATAGCAGCAAGTAAATATATGTATTTACAGTGAAAAGCCATTTTCATTTTCACATTCATTTTTCCTTATCAGCACTCCTACTCTTCACTATACACTGGTCAGTTGGTAGGTTTGAGCAGCAGTGCTGGTACAGCAGCTACATTATGGATCCATTATCACTTTTTGTGGCCTTTGTGTATGGTACTTCAAGACATGTCTAACTGTATGTAAGAGTGTTAGTCCGTTATCTTCAAGTTCAAGCATTGGCAAAATGTAACTTCTCATTCATTTAGACATCATACCTGGGAATCATAATATCTCGATATGAGAATTTTGTTACAATATGATGGAGACAGTAAACATTAAAACATAGAAAACAGTTTTGCTCTCAGAGGAATAGTAACAGACATTAAAAAAAAGTGGTTAGTAAGTACTAAAATACAGTAAACCTTTCAGCTTTATAATAATTTTTCAGCCCCCAATGTCCTTTTCCTGGAAATGGCCAAGCATGGCTTGGGTCATTCCTGTGACTCAGTGTAGCCATAAACTGCACTAGTGTTTTCCTGACCCTGACCTCCTTGCAGGATGTTACTCCCTCCTGGGTTTCCTTCTCCCAAAGACAGTAATATGAGGGAGGGAAGGGCTTGTAGTTTTGAAACTGTATGTACACTATGTGGGGGTGTGAGAGAACAAACAGTATATGAAATAGCGGTGTTGTGAGGGGAGGAAACTATAAACATCAGATGAAGCATTAATGATCCCAAGAGGAATATTAAGTACTGACCCTTTGTTCACCTTGCTTATTAAGTCGTGTTGTAAGTGGCCACATTTCACCAGGAGAAAGCACTGGTCTTTGAACCTAACCTCATTTTTATATGTTAACCATTTCCACATAAAGTCTGAAATTATGTGGAAATACCACAAAACTTTCGGAGTTCTACAGAAATTTCTAGGGCTTCTCCCTAAACGTTGATGATTTGAGTCATCAGTTGAGAAAGCCCTGAGTGGACTCTCATTTTGTCAGTCGAATCACTGCTTTTTAAAAAAAAAAAAAATGCGTCATTAGGGACAAGACTTGGTTTTTAAAGTTTACAGCCTGCCATTCCGTTATCCTGTGTTACTCCAGCTACAAACTGTGTCATGGACGGAGAGAGGGGTGATGAAACAGAGGGCAGCACGACTCGCTTCTGTTTGCTGCTGAGACTCTCAGTTCCGGTGCTGAATGTTAGCAAAATCAGCTTACCTACTTTTGCTGGTACAAAGTACTCTACTGCTGTCCAGTGTGATTGACTTTACAGCTGACAGATATGTCATCAGCTGGGCAGGAAAGACATTCCATGGTGCGCTAGGATTTTATAACTGAATTATGACAAGGATGCACACTTTTTATTTCTCTGGCTGTGTGGAAATCTGATGTTTTCTCATCTCAGATGATGAAGAAAGGCCTTAAAACATGTTACATGTAAAACATGAGACTCATGTAGGCTGATAATAGGAGTTTAGTGTGGTGTGGTGCGCTGGACATTACTGTAATACTGTATATATTCAGTGTTTATAAAAACAAAAAATATCTATAGATAAGAAAAAGCATGAACCACAAACACATGACAAATTAAAATACCCAAGTCAACACCCCCCAAAAAAGAAAACAATATTATACAATTTTGTCTTCAAATACTAATCACGGCTCTAGGTCTTGTCATAAAATGAACATTATGCTGCCTCAGCACATATTTTTGTCTCCACTCTACGGACCAAATTCGAGGAATCTGACAACAATTTCAGTTGTGTGTATCTAAAAAAAAAGTATCAGTGAGTTTATCATTATCTGATTTTTGTTTTACTTCTAAATATTTATATTTATATTGTTATCAGTGGTGAAATACCAGTACCCGTCACTGTCTGTATAAGATGTATATGATAAGATAAGATATGAATCTGGTGTGAAAAAGTATACACACCTGGTTTTCCTTTTTGTGGCACAACCTTTTGTAGTTAGAAAGGTTCCACTGAAATGGATTGATTGGACTTTTACATGGCAGTGCTTCTGGTGGGTTTGACCATTTTCCTTTCACAATCATTGCAAAAGTGTTTTTACAGAGCAAGGACACAGTAATGCATGGTCATTCACAGGCCTGAAACACTTGCAGTGTGCTTATGAAGAATTCAGATTTAAATTGGGCCTGAAAGATTTGCAAAACGATTTCTTAATTGCATTTATGAAAATTCCAACTTAATTCTTTTGACCAGTTAATACAAAAATTAACATTTTTGGCTTAACCATTCCTTGCAGTTGTTCCTATCACCATGTGATGGCTGATGGCTGTGGCTGGAGGCAGTAGTACAGGTGTAATATTGAGCTTGTTTTTCCTCTTTCCCACCGTGTGTGTGTTCTTGGATCTGCCAGCCTGTCTGGATTTGACATTCCTTACAGGACAGATAATATGCACACACCCACAAAATGTGAATCTGATGAAGAGATCACTTCTAGTCGACATAACAAACAACATACTGACGAGACTCACTACTGGTGAGTCAAGAAATGTTGTCCAGTGGGTGGTGCTAAAACAATGGTCAGTGGTCACGCAATTCAAAAGAACATGAATGTGCTCTGCATATTTACCACCAGATGATGAAGAAAGCTGATAGTGTTTTGAGTAAAATAGAATTTTATACCGATTTTCTTTTTCAGACGTTGAGCTTAAAGATTCCCCTAAGCTTAAAATTCCATAGAAGTAGAATCTGAGCTGAAAAATGAAAAAGAATTGTCTGAGCTGCCAACAGAAAATCTATTTAAATAAATGAATTATACAAAAATAAACAAAAATCATTCACATTGGTTTGAATCCCAATTCCCATCTCAATTTCGACCAAAGCATATCCGTACCATATCTTTCGGCATTGAAATATAGTAGCAGCATTTTTTTGTCATAGATTACAATGATGAAAAAAGCAGATAGTAATGTTGCACTATGTTGTGGAGGTGTTTCTCTGAGTACATCGCTGCGTTTTCTAGGGGATGGGTCTAACAGCTGTTGTAGAATACTCCCCTGCACCTTGCATTGTGCTACATGCAGCTCTTCTTTGTCCACCTAGGAATATTGTGGTTGTTATTCACTGTGTGACATGTCACATACATACAGGTGACAAATCAAAGGAAAAACCAACATAAAGTGTCTCAGTAAGGTGTTGGGCCACCACGTGCTGCCGGAACAGCTTCAATGCTCCTTGGCATTGATTCAACAAGTCTCTGAACTCTACTGGAGGGATGAACACCATTCTTCCAAAAGATATTCCCTCATTTGGTGTTTTGATGATGGTGGTGGAGAGCGCTGTCTAACACGTCGCTCCAAAATCTCCCATAGGTGTTCAGTTGGGTTGAGATCTGGTGACTGTGAAGGCCATAGCATATGATTCACATCATTTTCAGACTCAACTATTCAGTGAGCCCTCGTGCCCTGTGGAAGCATCTGCATTCATTATGTTTCTCCACTAATTTATTCAGGTTCTTCGTCTTTGTCACCCGTCTGTGTGTTGTGCTGCTGACACTGAGCTCTGAGCGTTTTTTTCATACTGTACAGAAAACACATTCCACCGACTGTGTTTTTCTTTCACTCTGCATTCATTATTGGATGCTCATGTTTGAGGTGATAAACTTACAGTAGTTTATGGAATTTTTTTGTCTTACAGTTTTTTCGGCATAGTTAACGATATACTACATCATCAATATGTTTTGTGTCAGACGGTGCTTAGCCCTTTTTGCATGTCTTTCATCCACTGCTTGGCCAAATGCAGCTATAGATAGCCAAACAGCTGTTTATATTTAAGGTTGTTATGACTGCCGTCGCTTTCTGAGCCTGTTTCTGAGTCCTCAGAGGGAGCTCCTGTCTGCCTTGTCTATCCAACTTTTGCCACTACAACAATAGCATGTGGTGTGTTAAGCTAACTTGACCAACCCTGCTGTGCCTATTTTGAGACATGGGCTGTCTATTCATAAAGGAGTGCCATATGAGTTGTGAGATATGCCTTCCTTGTAGTATATCAACAGTATATCAAAGCTTCTAATTGTCTTATTGGGGAAATGTTTCTATCTTGATACATGTTTTTTATCATTTCTATTATTCAGCCCTAGTGTACAAGTATAGGTTTAAAACATTATGATTTACACTATGACTATGCATTATAATTTCCATAACAATCTGGTTAGTATTTGTTGAGATATCTTGCTCTGATGAACTAACATCCCCATCTGGTAATCAACACTAGTGGGGCAAAAACAGTAGAAGGGAGACATGGACATGCGTGTGTCCCAGGCAGCCTTTTTCTAGAATGGGCTGGAAGAGAGAGGCCAGAGTGCATAAAACAATAGGTGTGGTGTCACACACTCGCTTACCACAGAGGCGTATGGAAAGCTGAATGTGTGGCACAGAGCCACAGTCCAAGTGTTTATATGAGAACATCAATAGCAGAGGAGATGGTGTGACTGGAATCTGTTGTTATCATTGGGCAGGACTGGACCACTGGTTGGATCAGGTAGGGAACACAAAACGCGGCACAGTTTGACTGACATTTTCAGTTTGATGGGTTTAACTGACCGACCTCAGGAGGAGCTAGTTGAAGTTTGAATGGAGTTGACAGATCATTAAACCAAATGGGGTGCTAACTGATTAGCTACTGAAAGTCTAATATTAAGGCTGAAGGTTACATAGGAGACAGGACAGTGGGGCGTGACAGAGGGAGAAATGTGCCGACTACCACTGCCCTGTCTGAACTGGGACTCTAACAGAGACATGGAACCCTGTCAAGGTTGGTGTTTGGTTTTACTAAGGTTTAGGGGTGTAACGGTACTAAAAATACACCGTTTGGTACATATGTTAAAGAAAAAACTGAAATATCACATGGACAAGTATTCAGACTCAGTACTTAGTTGAAGTACCTTTGGCCATGGTTACAGCCAACAGGCAACAGGCTTTGGACACCTGGATTTGGGGATTTACTGCCATTCTTCTCTGCAGATTCTCTCAAGCTCTGTCAGGTTGGATGGGGACCATCGGTGGACAGCCATTTTCAGGTCTCTCCAGAGATGTTCGATTGGGTTTAAGTCTGAGCTCTGGCTGGGCCTCTCGAGGACATTCACAGAGTTGTCCCTAAGCCATTCCTGCGTTGTCTTAGGGTCACTGGGCCTCATTCACTAATATGTGCGTAGAAATGTTCTTACTTGGCGCACAAAATAAGTGTGCCTACAAAATTACCATCAGATTCATGACACGTGCACACCGGCCAATTTTGTTCTTACCACCGTGTGTATGTTAGTGAATCAGAATCATTCTAAATTGACAGGCATGTGCCCGCTATTTGCAATCAGCATACTGCTACACCCCCATTTCTCTATATAAGGAAATACTTTTGTCCAGAGGTGTATCATGGAGAAAGCAGTGAAGTTGTTGTAAGAGAGAAGCATGGCCCCTAAAGCAAAAAAGCAAAAGAATTCCACAATGACTTATATGCCGTTCCAGGAAACTGCATAGCTTCAGCAAAACTTGTCTTGGCAGTTGGAAATGGCTGATAAGCCATTCGTCACTCTCTTCAAACATGTTATGTCAGTCTCTGAAGATGCGCTCTCTCCTGAAGGCACAGGCTGCAATATCTTCCAGCAAGGCTAGATATGCCATCACATATACCTTGCATGCCTGTTAATAGGCTACCAATTAACCAGTTGGCTATGAATTAACATTGGCTACACATGCGCAATTTCATGGCACTAGAAATTGGTGGGAGTAGCCGATCATTATAGGCTAATTCAATAAAAACAATGAAAACCAAAACTGCTACATTTCAATATGGACATTTTCATATACTCCATTTTAAGCTCGGACTCGGACACACAGACCTGCTGTGATTTGAGAATTAAGTGCTTGTTTTTCTGACTCGGATACCTCAGAAGAGCTGACACTGTCATTATGAAAGTGTCTTAAGATGTTGTTACTTTATTGGCCACTATATGCTGGCATCGATAAAACTTCAACTGTATAACTAATTTTTTTCTTTTTCTTTCTTTCTTTCTTTTTGACCAGTTATGACAAGATAGTCAAAATCTGTTGAGAACAGAAAGAAGAGAAAGCAGCCCAGTGAAGTTGTCAACTAAATTTGTAGTGTCTGTAAATTGTTAACAGCAGGATTTTTGGTGTGCCTTTCAACACAAAGATATTCAGAGGAAGCAAAGTCACGACATGATAACTGCTTGCATTGAAATTAGTCTTTAGATATAGTACCAATACCATCACCTTTCCTTTCAGGTCGAAAGGAAGGAACATTCATAAACTTAAAGTTTGTAGGGGCTGACTCAAGGAGACCTGGTGCACTGCTACTATTATCTAGGGTGTGGGGGGGGACTGAATATGGCATGTTTTAAACTCTCTTCAGGCAGAGGCTGAGGTGGCTCTCCTTCAAGTTTTCAGGCGTGTTGTGTTATGTCTTGTCATTGTTTTGATTCCTCTAGTCTCATGTCCTTCGTCAATAAAGTGCACTGAATGGAGGGTACATGTAGTTCAAAGCTAGGTGTGCAGTGCCAACAATCTGCTGAATCTCTCAACTCCTCTTCTGACTGGTGGTAGAGGGCCACTGATAAACACCTCAGTATTCAAGGAGTGTGTTCAATAGATCAGTCTTGTTTCAGTTCTTCTGATTGCTGTTTCACAATGTCATTGATCCCTATGTGCACTTTGATGTTTTTCACAGTCCTCCCGTTTCTTAGTGGTCTTGTTGGTGTTGGTTAGCCACGTGTTAGCATTCTCTTGTCCACTGTTTTGAGTCCATGGTAAAGAGGTATCATTCCCACACTGCCCATTCACCTCCACATTCACTTCTATCAGTGTATCTTAGTTAGCACTTAGCACTGCAATTTTCTGAAGAAGTTTGTGAAAGTCATCCATGGAGAAGGGGGCCATCTTGCTGCTAACAAGCTTCAGCTAATGCCAGGTTTCCAGTCACTGTAGTGCACTGTGGTGACACAGCAAAAGGCTGTTCATAAGCCATGCTTGTGCACTGGAGAAGTAATAAAAGTGATAAAAAATATGGTGGTAGCCTTTTGTGTCTTTTATAAAAGTCCCAGTGATTTATAAGTATCCAGGATCCACTGTCCATAACTTTTAACAGAAAAAACAAGGATATCAGCAAAAGAATGTAAGCAAATTGGACAGCAAGCAGAAAAGCATCTGCACTGTAAGAAAGCATGAAGCATCAACACAAACACACACACACACATTCTTGATGATTTTCAGGGTGAAAGTAAGTAATTACTTTACCTCCTGAGTACAGTTTTGAGTATTTTTTTTAACAATTTTACTCTCAGTTAAAGGTAAAATCTATTATTAGTACATATTAAACAATATTTTTTTACTTAATAGTTGTACTGTTTACTTCTACAACAATAAATGTCGCTAAAGTAATCTTTCCATCCCTTGTGATTTAGTTAAACTCCAGCAGAATTGACCTTTTCTCTTGAGCCAGATGACTGCAGCACTCACGACTGTCTCCCTTTGTTAAATTTCCTGTCAGGAGAGGCAGTTGCTTCTGACTTCCTGTAGGATTGTGACATTTCCTGTGCTGTGGGAGGGGGTTGTTTGGCAGTCATCTTGCACAGACCTTTCAGCTGTTTGAAGAAACAGGATACAGGACACTGCATAGGCCAAAGTAGGAAATCACTGCTTTAGCTGACAGAAATTAACCGCTGACTTAAGCCACAATAACAAAACATCGCTTCAGGCCACAGACTTCAGATGTTGGTTAAAGGCCACGGCAACAAAATGGATTAGCCTGGTTTAGGCGACATAAAAACAGTAGACATAATATATATGGATACTATGGCCATTGTGGTTTTCATTGTGGTAGCCATTATAACGGATACAACAGGATGCAAAAATGCTTCTGAATGTTAGATCTAAGTGACATCATCTTTAAAAAAATGTAAATGGGAAATATGTTGAAAATTACTGACCGATATTATGGACTGTATTTCTGAAGCATACACTTAAACTGAGATAAACACTGTTCAGAGTCCACACCAGAAAAAATTTAGGAAAGATTATGTTGTTATAATATGAAAATCAGGTACTGAGATCATAACTAAAGGTGGACAAATTTCCATCTTGATGTAATTGATAGTTAAATGTAAAACAAGTTAGAAAGTTAACACCATGCCACTTGTAAAATATCATAAAAGTCATTATGTTCCAACAGCAAGTGACATCAGAGGCACTTCCAGCTTATTATACTAATGGCACTTGCTGTATCAGCTATACATTCATGGGATAACACAACTAGCATAGTATGTAACACACAAAAACTGTTCCACAAAAGCTGCCAAAGATTTTCAGGTGGAACTCTCGTACTTTAGAATCTATGTTGTGTACTAAATTGTGAACCCAATTAGAGTGTATCAGGCTAATTCAGCAGTAATTATCTGGTTCACAGGGTATAGTGAACCAAAGAAAGTCATGTACTAAACCAAACATCCTGTAGAGAATGGTTCAGGATGAATACTCACATACTGTTACACCCCTTGTAATTATAGTAGCACCATAATGTGGTAATTGAAATGCCAAGAGATTTTAGAAGAGCTGAATATGTCTTCAGATCAAACAGAGGCACTGCATATTTTAGTTTTAACTTTAAACAGTAGATGAAGAATTCATTCACATTGAAGGTTAGAATCAGAGGGCAATTTGTCAAATACTATCACCATATTGCACATTGTCATGATGATATGATGCAGTCAGTTTTGTCATATATATTGTGTCTCCATTCTAAATCCATAGTAATCCATGATGTGTTGCAGTATTTTGTAACTGAGGAGGATATATAACTATGAAACCGACCAAATACCTTTTAAAAAGCCTTTTCTGTATAGAGAGGACTCACTTCTCTGTTGGTCTTGTTGAACTGCAGCAAACAAATTGATGCAGTTCAATGATATTTACAGAGTAGTGTTTGTTTGTCTACCAAGCAATATGTGACAGAGCAGGGACTGGCTAGAAATTGCACTAGCCAGACAGCAGCCAGATTCATTTTGACCTTTGGCAAGCTATTTATGGAATTACCATTATTTAGCTACAGCTGATATAATCTGCTGGCATACGCCAGCTAAAAGTGAACCTGCTTTCTGAATGTTTTCTACATTCCTGTTTGCTAACAATAGAAGAGCAGGAGAGATAAAATGCTCGTATGTCATTTATTTTACCAAGAAAGAAGGAGAGAAAGTCGTTGCTCTCATCAACTGAAAAAATAGAAGAGCAGGTGGTGCAGGAGTGGCAATGTTACTGATGGTGTCAAACAAGTTTTGGGACGACTATCAGACCATTACCATGGTGATGGTGGCGCATGCAGATGTGGCGGCCAGTAGCTTCGCTACATTTTTGTTTTAATTTGTTATAGCCTTTATTACTGAAGCATGTATTGCCTATGAATACACTCATCAACGTCGGAAAAGGAAGTGTGGGCACTGGATTAAGTGCAGCAGACCTTCAGACGATCACTGCCCACAACATCTTCCGACCACCCAGCCAGACCAGCCGGACCAAGCACCACCGAACATCAGGAGAAACTGGAGAAAGACCTCAACACCAACAACACCAAAGATGTATGGCAGGTGATCCAGAACATCACAGGCTATAAAATCAGGAGTGTCCCAATAATATGTGAGGCCACGTTGCCAGATGAGCTTAACACCTTTTTATGCTCGCTTTGATCTCCTCAACAAAGAGTCAGCTGTCAAGTCTACTCCGCCTCCAGAGGACTGGCCACTATCAGTATCTACAGCAGATGTAAGAAAAACCCTGATGAGGGTGAATATGAGTAAAGCTGTGGGGCCTGATAACATACCTGGTCGTGTACTAAGAACATGTGCCAACCAGTTAGTTGATGTCATCACTGACATTTTTAACATATCATTGTCACAGGAGAGTGTTCCCACCTGCTTCAAGACAGCCACCATCGTCCCTGTACCTAAAAAGTCTGCAGTGTCTAATCTAAACAACTACCACCCTGTGGCACTCATCTCCATTCTGATGGAGTTCTTTGAGAAACTGGTTCTCCAGGACATCAAAAACAACATCCCAACAACCCTCACCAGTTTGCATTCAGACTCAACAGATCCACTACCCTCCACTCACACCTTCACACACCTTGAAAATAACAATACCTACATCAGAATGTTGTTTGTTGATTTCAGCTTAGCGTTCAACACAATCTCTCCCTTGAAACTTAAATCAACAATCTTGCAGAGTGGTGCACAGAGAACAATCTACTGCTCAACGTTAGCAAAACCAAGGAGCTGATCATTGATTTTAGAAAAAAGGATGTGAAGACACACATTCCTGTCTACATCAATGGAGCTGAGGTGGAGCAGGTGAACAGTTTCAGATTCCTGGGAATCAGCATCACGAAGAACCTGTCATGGTCATCTCGCATCTCCACCCTGCTTAAGAAAGCTCAGAAATGGCTGTATTTCTTAAGGAAATTTAAAAAAAGCAAAATTCCCATGCCAAAGTCTCGTCAACTTTTACAGAGGAGTAATAGAAAGCATCCTGGCTGGAAACATTAAAAATTGGCATGGTTTGAGCATGGCCCAGAACAGGAGGGCTCTTCAGTGGGTGATTAAAACTGCCCAGAACATCATTGTTTCCATCTACCGAGCATTAGTGATATCAGTGAGGTGAGGTGCCTGCGTAGAGCCCGAAAGATACTAAAGGACAATACCCACCCCAACCACCGCCTGTTCATCCTCTGCCGTAACACCAGACTCCAGAGCAACTTCTTTCCTCAGGCTGTGAGACATCTGAATTCATCCTCTGCACTCCACCATAATTAATAGTTTTTTGTTCTGTTTTGTTTTTTTGTGTGTGTAGCATAAAGGGACTACAACGTGAATTTTGTTATACAACCTTGTGTTGTATAATGATAAATAAATGCCCTTGAACCCTGGTTAAGAAAGCCCAGAAACTGAAGTATCCACTGCCGTACCACCAGACTACAGAGCAGCTTCTTTCCTCAGGCTGTAAGACTCCTCAACTCATCCTCTGTTTTTCAACATAAAAAATATTTTTTTCTTGTGTAGCATAAAGGGACTACAACTTGCATTTCGTTGTGCAACACTGTGTTGTAGAGTGACCAATAAATGAACCTTGAGTTCTTTTAAATACTGACAGTGAAGTTGTAATGGGTTGATTTCCACAAAGGCTCAGCTCTGCAACAGATACGTTTAAAAGAGTGAATACTGTTGTCGTTGCTGTGTTGAAATAGAAGAAGCATAAATCTAGATAGCTTCCATATTCCTCTGCCAGGTTTGACGGGTTTGATGGGTACTCCCTCTACAGCACAGGTAAAATCTGCTTGCTGGAGGGAAAACGATCGCCTCCCAAGGGGTGTCGGGAAAAAAAGGGACAGAGACGTCTGACATTTCCAACTATGGGCAAGAGGAAGTAGATCCACAGAGCAGCAGGATATGCCAAGGCAAGCTTCATCAGAAGTGATCAACACCGTTTTCTGAAGACTTCTCACTTCTAGACAATCCAGATCGCTGGCTGCAGGCTCAAATGGGGGCAACAGAGATTGTGGAATATTAACCCATGGATTTAGAATATTATGATCCTCCATAGCCGCTCTGATGTATAGAAGACATACATCTGAGCAGCAAGTCCATTGTTAATAAACAAACAACCAGAGCAACACACAGGACAGGTTGAACAAAATGAGACCAACGGGTTGCAGCAAAGCCAAACACAGGCGCCATCATGCCAACTTCTTGGTAGTCAAGGTCCACCTTGATGAGCTTGACTCAGCCACTTGACTGTACTCACCAAAGTAATTGCTTAGATCTCTGAACGGGGCCATTGAGGCAAGAAACACGAGCAGTCAGATGATCTGACTGTAAACAAACCAGGTTAGACAAACTTATTTGGAAAAGAAAACAAAGGCAAACAATACAGTTATTACCCAAACTGTCTGTTATAAAGATTTGTCAGTTTACAGTGGTATTAGAACTAGGATAGTGGACTCCAAGATGGCGTCCATTCATTTGAAATAAAATTGCTTGCCTAGCACATAAAAGTTTTCTCTCTTCCTGGTTTACTCGTGAATTGTGTGGTCCACACAATTGTGTGGTGCATATTGCCAAAATCGCTTTTCTAGGGACAAATTGGCAGCAAGGCTGACTGGCTGTGCCAAATCCAGCTCTATTAATACATCCATGCAGTTTCTAGACCCACTTCGTAGTTTAACTTCGTCGTACTGTAAATACAATAGTTGTATGTCACTTTCAGTTTTACATCCAAATAAAGTGGTTTAGGTAATCTGGCTTAACTGTCAGCTGAGACAGAGGTGTTGACTCAACTCTGTGGTAATTGTTTGTGTTAGTCTTGTACTGGATGGCATTAGGTTATTAATAAGGTGTTCCTGCTGTGTTGCCCAACCTCTGCATTGACACGTACAACGAGAGTAAGTGCTACCTGGCCTCTTGTACAGTATGTCAGTACTCACTGAGAATTCACAAAGTGTGTGTGTGTGTGTGTGTGTGCTTTGAGTAACTGACTCTTTATCCATCCACTTGACCTTGTTACAATTAAGAAGAGACAATGACAGATATACAGTAATAATAATAATAATAATAATAATAATAATAATGTATTTATACAGCACTTTTCAAAATACATTTTATAAAGTGCTTCACAAGGTAAAGCAAGATAAATGAAACAAAAGTAAAAGCAATAAAGTAACTGTTGCAATAGAGCAGCGCAAAATTTACAAGTAGTAAAATAGCAAAGCAGTAAAACAGATATGCATATATATACAGTATATATCTGTTTTACACATGAATATATATATACACAGTATATATATATATACACAGTATATATCTGTTTTACTGTTAATGCATTACATCCTATCTCGATATTATTAATACAGACAACTTTATGTATGTTACATAATCATATTATATAATATTCTGGTATACACTGTTACAGCCGATAGTATCATATTACTCTTATGTGTGTAATCTGCTGACTTGGCCACTACTAATCACACCACCATGTCACTTTGCCTGAGACAGTATTGCACTGCATCAGTTCATGTACTGCACTAGTTGTGTGTGGTGCTGTATGTGTACTGCTATTGCCTGTAAATTTGAGTTTTGAGTCAATTGCTCTTGTAAGTTTCTCTATTCATCTGTACTTATATCTGTCTTTGTGCTGCTGTTACACCCAAATTTCCCCTCTGGGGATCAATAAAGGATTATCTTAACTTAATTGCTACTGGGAATATTAAGGATTTCACACAAATAAAATTAACTTATCGCAGTTACACCAGTTACAACAACATGATTTTTTCTGATCCAGATAAGATATCCAGATAAAAGAGGGTCCCGGTGGCAAGGTGGTCTAAGGCGCATATTATGTCATTGCAACATCCCTGGTTTGATTCCAACTGGGACCTTTGTTACATGGCACCCCTTGTACTCTCTTTCCATGGTTGTCTCTACTGTCAAACTATCAAATTATCATTTATTATTATTTTTATTATTATTAAGTTTTTTCAAAAATGTCTTAAAAACAAGATATCCGGGTACAGATCAAATGTTAACACCAGGTGGGAATGGAGTGTCTGTTTCATCAGATGTGCTTGAGATGGATGTCAGCATGACAAATGGATCAGCCTGTCATGCTGTGGTGTCAGCAGTCTGTTGATGGTTCTTCTTCTCTGCTCTGTACAGGGAGTCCATCCCGTACTCTCTCTACCATGTCGCTGTCCATTCGCCCAGTCAGACGCCTCACCTCCAGATCCATCACTAGGAGCCAGAGCTTCACTGGAGTCAACACCTACGACAAGCCCTACAGGTTAGGCGGTATCTACTTTTTCATACCTTCATACCTTCCCGACATTTCACCAGGGTATATGGTATATGACGGTATTTGTGTTAAAAAAATTTTTTTAAAGCTGAGCTGCTGATGATAGAAATCATTGTAGCATGTATGACATTGTCTAGCCTACAGTGCTGTGTGTCTAATATGCAATTAGCCTACTTAGACAAGTCTTACTGGGTTTAAATACTTATGGCCCATATAATAATGAATAGATAGGAAATAAGTGCCCTTCTTCCATAGATTCAGCATACCTTGCTGGAAGACCCGATGACACTTGTTGCTGCGGCAGATACCAATACATCAGTGGGCTGAACGGAGATGTTGTGTGGGCGGTGGTGGCAGACTGACAGTTAAATAAAATCATGTGGCTATGGCTCATCCTTATCATATGGACTAAACCCAAAATACTCCCAAACAGGGGCAAAGGCATTTTTCTTTTTACTAGTCCTGTAACCAGAGATGTAGTGCTATTTGTTTAAGTACTGGAGCGCACCTATGACATGCGCACATGCGTGCCACCTCTGGTGGCGGTGCTGTGCACTACAATACATCACCTCAGTACAGCATCTCTGTATCAGTTTAATAGAAAGAGGAACATCTGTATTTTTGACAGTATTGAAAATCATATCTTCAGGATTTCCAAATCTTGATCCGTAATACCTTGATACCGCTCAAGCATACTACAGGTACACACATATACAGTACATGCTGTGGGGAAGTACACATTTGATGGGATATCCTGTCAGGTGGATCTCAAAAGACAGACAGTCTGACTGTGTGAATGTGTTTATACAGGGTAGAAATGACTGATGGGATTTTTTTATTTATTGTATGTATCACAGAATTTATAGTGTTCCTGAAAAAAATGTTTTACAGTGAAAGAGAAAAAAATAAGTTGGATTTCTGTACATGCATATCCTTGCATTTATAGCCCCAAGGTAGCACCTTAGCCTTTTTCTTATATCTCCTATGTAGAGTATAAATATTTCTGTTACATAACTGTAGTGTACTAGTAGTCTGCCCTGGTTGAACTCAGATGTATGGAGATTAATGAAACAACGTGACCATGCATTAAAACTGGCTCTTAAATTTAAACTAGAACAGGATAAACATACATTTATTATGTTAAGAAACAAGGTAATTAAGGAACTGAGAAAGGCTAAGGCTAACTTCTTTATAAATATTACTGGTGAGCCAAGAGGCAATACGAAACTGATCTGGGAACAGATAAAAAAACTACCAGGGAAAGACCACAAGTCAGGAAAACAATTAGAACTGGACCTAGATGGAAATCTGACTCAGGACCCTTACAGGTTAGCTGAGGCCTTCAACAACTATTTTATTGACCCTGTTGCTATACTAGCACAGAACTTTCCTAAGAGCCACCTCACCCCTGTCCCAGAAATTGTCAGTGAGAAGATTTTTGATATTGAAGAAATATCAGAAATTGAAGTGATTCAGATCATCCACTCAATTAAGATGACTCGAGCTAAGGATGTATACGGTCTGGACTCTTCAATGCTCAAAACTGTTAAGGAGTCACTAGTACCCCCTATCTGCCAGGTAATTAATTTATCCATTTCCCAGGGGCTCTTTCCAGCTGTATGGAAATCAGCTATAGTCACACCCATCTTTAAAGCTGGTGATCATAAAGCTGTTTGTAATTATAGACCAATCAGCATATTGCCTGTCATCTCTAAGATTGCTGAGAAATGGGTATTGGAACAGCTCATCTTCCATCTTAACAACAGCCCCTTCTCTCTCCACACTATGCAGTTTGGCTTCGGAGCAAAACACGGCCAAGTGTTACTTTATAGAAAACAGTAAATCAATGATAAACAAGGGTGGTGTTGTTGGAGCTGTATTTCTGGATCTAAAAAAAGCCTTCGATACAGTTAACCATGACGTCCTTATAGCTAAGCTCTCCAGGTTTAACTTCTCCCCTAATGCACTTAACTTTATGAAATCATACCTCTCAGACAGAACCCAATGTGTTAGGGTATACCACCACCACTCACCTTTTATCAAGACCTCTACCGGTGCCCCGCAAGGGTCTGTTTTAGGCCCACTCTTGTTTAGCTTGTACATAGATGATCTACCATCAGTTTGCTCTGACCTTAATGTCCAGATGTACCGTGATGATAGGGTCATCTATGTGCATGGCAAAAGCAAAGATGAAGTTGCATCTAAAATGTCTGCTGTAATGGTACAAGTTACCACATGGCTAGTTCAATCCTGCCTTCACCTTAACGTTACGAAAACTGTCAGCATGTTCTTCACAAAAAGATCAAACCCAACACTGGTTCCAGACATCATAGTCTCTGGAAAAAAACTACAGACCGTGTCTGAGTTTAAATACCTTGGCATCACTGTTGATTCAAGTTTGTCTTTCAAGTCACACATAAAAAACGTTGTAAGGAATGTTAGATTCAATTTGGCTAATTTTAAATTCACAAGGAACTGCATGACCACTAATGCAGCTAAAATGTTCATGAATACAATGATCCTTCCACACATTACGTACTGTCTGACAAGTTGGGGACACATTAATAAAACCACACTAAAGCCAATAGAATCCCTGTACAAACAAACAAACAAACAATAAAAACCCTAGACAAGAAGTCACAAGGACACCATCATTACTGTATTTTGAACAAGCACAGCTTACTAAGCTGGGAAAACATGATTAAACATAATAGACTGTGTCTTGTTTTCAAGATACTGCATAATATGGCTCCTCCACCACTTCGAACTTATATCACACTGAAAACAAGCCGCACTACTAGAGCAGCAACTAGAGGAGATTGTCTTACTCCTAGAAGACAAAGCAGTTTTGGTCAATCATCTTTCTCTGTCAGAGCCTCTCAGGATTGGAACAACCTACCGCAACACATAAGAAACTGTGCCAACTACCACACGTTTTCCACAACATTAAGAGCCTGGTTCGTCAGAAATCAAAGTTGTGAACACTAGAACAACTAGGTGTTTTTATGTTGTTTGTTGTCTTATTTGTCGTGTTTTATTTGTTATTATTATGCTTAGTTAGTGTAAGAGCTGCTCCTGCTCATCATAGGCTCTGTACATAATAAACACACTTTACTGGGCCTAATAATAATAATACTGTGTTGTCATGCTATTTGTTGATTGTGCTAATACTGTGTTGTCAGTTATCTGTTGAATGTGTTATCATGTTATTTGTTGATTGTTGTCATGTTATTGTTGATTTTATGTGCCTTAAGAGTTGTCTTTTCCGTCTCTCCTGTCTCTGTGTAGTACAGGCTCTGTTTGTATCTGCATATCTTTTTCACTGCTTTTATTGTTGATTGACTTTTCAATGTTTTTATATTTATGTTTGTGCTTTGCCTGCTCAGGGATAACAGATGAAAATGAGCCTTTCTGGCTAACTCTGGCATATTTTCATGTCATTAATGTCATTAATATGCACTGTCCCTGTTAAATAAAATAATATAGATTGATTGATAGATTGAACTACCGAATGACTCTCTATACTGCATACAGAGAGAGAGAGAGAGAGAGAGAGGGGGAGACAGATAAACTGTCGGGGAGTTCCTGAGTGTATATGCTGAAAGTGTCAGTCATGTGATATGATAATGATGTTAGATAAAACAGAGTATGATCAAGCTGAAATGGGGGTGAGGATATTTGAGGATGATGTTGACCTGATATTGCTGATGTTGCAGGAACCTCTCAGTGTTCAGCACTCCAGGTCTCAGCAGGAAGCCCAGCAGAGCCAGCAGAATGTTTACTGTGTCCACCAAGTCCAACCCACCACCTAAAGTTCCTCAACCAGAGCGACTGGATCAGGTCTATGAGGCACTGAAGAAAGGTCTTCAGTGAGTACAATCACAATACACACAGGTGCTCATACAAAGAGCAACTGTAAGCTTTAATTTGTAGTAGGAGTCACTAGTGCAGCATGGACATGAGGGATCATGTCCTTGACGCTGCGCTGAGTGATATTTATGCAGTTCTGAAGTCCTATGTACTGTTCTCCTACGTTGTATTACTATTGCAGTGTGGTTCAGGAGAAGGGAAATTTCATGGGTTGACAATAAATCTACCTGACTTGACTTAGTGACTAGTTCCTGCCCTGCTTCTTCCCAAAGTCCACTATCAGCTCCTCAGTCTTGCTGACGTTCAGAAGGAGGTTGTTGTCCTGACACCAGTGGGTAAGGCCCTCTACCTCCTTCAGGTAGGCCTTTTCACTGCTATCTGTGATCAGGCCCACCACAGCTGTGTCGCCAGCAAACTTGAGAAAGTGGCTACACAATCATGTGTGTACAAGGAGTACAGCAGGGGGCTCAAAACGCAGCCCTGGGGAGCTCCAATGTTAAGGATAAGGGTGGATAAGGTGTGTCCGCCCACCCTTACTACCTGGGTTCTACCTATCATGAAGCCTGGACGGAACTATGGTGTTAAATGCTGAACTGTAGTCAATGAACAGCAATCTCACATAGCTCCTTCTCTTGTCCAGATGGGATAGGGTGTGGAGGATGTGTGCATGTGCGCTATGGCGTCTTCCATTGATCGGTTGGGACGGTAGGCAAACTGTAGTCTGTGCTGGGTAGTGAGGAGCAGATATAATCTTTTACCAGCCATTCAAAACACTTCATTATTACTACTGGGCGGTAGTCATTCAGGCAGGCTGGTCTTGTTTTCTTGGGTACAGGAATGACGGTGGACTTCTTGAAGCACATGGGTATGACAGACTGAGCCAGGGACAGGTTGAATATCATTGTGAACACCGGTGCTAGTTGGTCAGCACATAGTTTGAGGACCCGCCCATTGATACCATCTGGTCCTGCTGCTTTCCTGGTGTTCACATGCTTGAAAGCCCTCCTGACGTCATGCTCAGAAAGCGTGATGGGTGTGGAAGGTTCACCCACCCAACCATTAACCTCTGCTTCAGCTGTTTTTGTTTGTTGGCTGCCGATGGCCTCAAAGCGAGCATGAACATAAAAGTTGTTTAGCTCATGTGCTAGAGACGTATCAGCACTTGGCAGGGACGGGGGTGGGCTTGTAATCTGTCATATTTCTTAGACCTTGCCACATGCTTCTGGGATTGCCTTCCTGGAATTTAAGTTCCACTTTCTTCCTGTAGTCCCTTTTTGCCTCCTTTACTGCTCCTCTTACATTGTAGGCTGCTGCTTTATAATTGTCCACGTTTCCAGACTGCAGCCCTTGGTTGTAGGCTGCAGTGCGTGTGTTTATGGCGTCCCGGATGGTTCTGGTAATCCATGGTTTCTGGTTGTGGAATGATATTAAAAAAAACTAAAAAAAAAAAGCTTAGCATAAAGACTGGAAACAGGGGGAAAGTGCTAGCCTGGCTCTGTCCAAAGGTAAGAAAATCCACTGACCAACACCCCTCACTAAGCTCACTAATTAACAGGTTGTATCTCATTTCATTTATTTTCTAAAATGTCAAAATATTGCTTTAATATCAACTCTTAAGGGTAGAAACGCACAGAGCACTTGGCTCCTGTTTATTTTCTATAAGAAGTGGGGAAACCCTGGTGAGCAGCCAGTGGGATAGACAGCAGTGAGGGATGGTCAGGTGGTGCAGAGGTTATATAGATAATTTTTTGAAAACTTCAGCATATAAAACCAAAAATATCTGCATGATTAGATACTACAAAGAGTACATTTAACCACTTACCCTTTAACCACACCTGTCACTGTGCATGCTGCTTGCGTGCATGTGTGTTCTCTCAGGTCTTACTTGCAGGTTCATCAGATGGACTTGGACAGCCTCAGCAGACAGATGAAAGAATCAAAGAGGAACTCCAGACTGGTACGTTCTGACATTGTACTGTTTGAGTCGCCACTAAAATTAAAAGGAAAAACAGTTCCTTTCAGCCTTTTAACCCTAACTCTATTGCAATTTTCTTATTTCTGCGGAGGCAGAGGTTTCAGAAAGGTCCTTTTTTAAGTTGAGTAAGTATGAAAATTACCAACCAGGTAACCAAGGAATTGGCTGGCCAGTAGTGTGTCCTATTTTGTCATACTGTTTCAATCTGTGGTGTTGAGCATTCTTAACATCTTGATAACTTTGGTTGAAAAAGGTAAATGTTCGGACAAAGCAAAATGTAATTCAGCAACATCACATTGTGCTGCCACTTAATTAAAAATGTGAGAAACTGATGACTTGATTTTTTTCTGCCTCCTCAGGGTTTCCTGTATGAACTGGACAAGGTGAGCTACTGTGAATTCTTAAATAGCTACCTCAACTTAAGAGAGAATTTGAGACCGGTTTATATAAAAGATAGGCCTTTATTTCCAATTCTGCCTGTTTTTTAAGTATATGATCATATTACAGCCTCTTGTTTTAAATTGCTATTAATGCAAACTCAATACTTCCTCCATGTTTACCTGCTGTCTATATTTCCACAGCACTAATTCCATCAGTACAACACCAGAGTCATGTCAGTTACCACTCTGCTCCTTTCACTTTCTCTTCTCTACACTAATTATTTTCAGTCACTTTTACTTTTCCATTTTTGTCTTTAATGCTGTTAAACTACCTTCAGTGAATCTCAACACTTTGTGTACAGATGTTTTACACTGAAAGCCTTCCAACAGCTCAAAGGGCATAATCCTTCCCTTTCCTGCTGTGCTTTTAAAGTTGGCCCCTCCTCCTCAGCTCAAAGCGCATGTGCTTCTGGTGGTCCCACGTGCTTACGATCTGGCAATTGGTCGCTACGTTTTTATAGAATCCCACACCTCACACCCTGCGCTGTTATTGGCTGGGGGCTACACACCACTGCCCAAAGGTTGATGCCCAGAAACGTCCCAAACACAGCAAAATAAGAAAATCCAGGCAGAGGGCAGGGTCTCTGCAGATACAGACACCGCCACACACTTCTAGTGGGTCATAAGTGATGTTTGAGAGGGGTTATTTTTGTATGAGTCTATACATTGTTTTTTAGGAAAATCTTACTTGTTATGCCTTTAACAGTGATTAAAATTTGTGTTGTGTGTGTGCTGTGGAAATGTACATTATCCTGAATTTATAATGTGACTCATTACGTTACAGGTGATTGAGGCCACCTCAGTGTTCTTAGTAGGCACCAGCCTTTATTTGTTGTGCTGGCCTAAGCCTTTAGTTTCACATATTGTGAAAATAGTTCAGTCTGTGTTGACAAGTAGAAATGAATGTGACTCTGTGCTTCCTTCTGACAGCAAGTGAAGGTGACTGAGAGGTTCATAAGACGACTGGAGTTTCACCTCAGCAAGGTAAGACCACCACGATCCCTGTCAAACAATGCCTTTCCACATCAGTGAACATTATAGAAAATAAAACATGTCCAAAACATTTTGGAAATGTCACAGAAATGTGTTCATGATTTAACTCTTTTGGACTGGTTACTCACATTTAGATGAAGTTTTTGTCTTCACGCTACCTTTTAATGCCCCCTGACATTTCATTTTGTTGTGGGATTACTCTCTGTCTTTGGGTTACTTTTCGTACAGAGGGTGGACAAAACACAAAAACGTTATAGTAAAGCACATTAGTCTTGGACCATTTTTCTGTAGCTACTGTTTTTTTTTTGTCTAGACTGACTGACTGTTGATACAACTTAGTGGTCATATTTAGATAGCCAGAGTTGGTGAAGGTCTACTTGATACATTTTTGTTATACATCTGAAACCAGGTACCAATTAACAATACTGTATGTTTCAGCTATAGTAGCGGTCTGACAACAATATTTGTAATTGAATACCATCATTCACAGTTGATATGTGCACCTTTCATCTTAATTTGGTTGCAACTGAACAAAGCATTATGGTGCTTTAGGTCAAATAAGCCACTCCTACCCAGATTGAGCTGCTGTTAATGGATAAAGCAGATGAGGCACTGGCCACTCTTTATGGGTCTTTATGATGTTACATGATACTGCTGCACATGATTCTGTCATCACGATATGTGTCTATAGACATTTTTTAATAGAATTACTTGAACAGCAGATGGAGAAAACGAATTACAAATGAATGAGCCATATAATAACAAACTAACAATAATTATGTCGAAATTTCTGTACTATAACTTCTGAATGCTTAATGCTGCACTAATATTTTCATATTAATAATGGATCAAATTACTTTTTGTAATGTGAAAGGGGTTTCTCGTAGTGATGAACCCAGAATTGCCACCAACCCTTCAGTTCAACTCAGTTCTACAGACCCTTTTAGATTCTTTCAGCTCATTGTTTTGGTTTTGTGGCCGGCTCTCACTCTGCTCTCATGAATCTCATCTCATCTCAGGAGTAGCAGACAGCTGTTTTCAGTGAAAAAGCTCAGATAAACCCGCCGTATACTACCTGCTCAACACCAAACAGCAGACAGACAGAGTTAGCTACTAGCTGCTGAACATAGTGGAGCATTTAGCAGATGAAGAGCCAGGTATTTTTTCTCAGGAGTTGGTGGAGATCATACCAGAAACCAGAGCTAAAAGGAGAGTGAATATTGGACTTAGATTCAGAAACAGAAACACAACTCCAAGTGAATGCTAATGGTGCTCTGTGTCTGCTGAATTTGTAAATAGGTATCTGTTTACTAACACATTCACCATAACAACTTTATGAGGTGATAGTATGTTAATGAAAAGTAGAAAAATGGAGACAGCTAGCATTACAAAGGTAAGACCAAATTATGAGGAAATTGGTCTAATAGTGTACTTCACACAACGTTGTTAATAGGCTTTTGAAAATGTTGGATGTCGAGCAGAGTACAATTATCTGCAGACTCTTATCACCTCAACATGAAACGTATCCACAAGTATGTCTTTTGATCAATGAATGTGCTGTGGTTATGACACATGTAGCCTAGCTCCAGCAGTAGTGTTAAAAAAAACATAATGCAGACAGTGCTTCGTGAGTCACTGATTGACTGGCTTCCTGTCCAGAAGCAGTCTAGTACCGACTTACTAGTACTGACCATTTTTAACTTTCCACTTGCTGTGAGGCAGCTTTGTACTTTGCTTAGGAGAGAAAGATCAAATGTTTTTAAAATTTTCCCCCTCTTTTCCCAGATTGAGGAGTTATATGAAGCCTACTGCCTGCAGAGGAGACTCAGGGATGGAGCCAACAAGATTGTGAAGGCTTACACTGCCTCTCCAGGCAGTAAGGAGGCCAGGGAGAGTTTAGCAGAAGCCAATAAAGGATACAAAGAGTACACAGAGGTAAGATGAAGAGGACAGAGGAGTGGAGGTATAGAGTGAAAAGTGAATTAAAAGAGCAGTATGTGGATTTAATGTAGATTTAGGGGGATATATTGGCAGAAATGGAATATAATATTCATAACTATGTTTTCATTAGTGTATAATCACCTGAAACTGAGAATCGTGGTGTTTTCGTTAGCTTAGAATGAGCCCTTCATATCTACATAGGGTCCTCTTCTATGGAGCTCGCCATGTTGCACAGCCATTTTTCTACAAGTAGCCCAGAACGGAGAAACTGGCAGCTTGAATTTGGTGGCAAAGGGTTGGATGATCATTTCTATTTTCATATCGTCTAATCGTGGTTATTCGAGACTGCCAGGTTATGAGGTGATTTATATAAGTGTGAACATTTTATTTAAAATATTTAAACATCAATCAACAACCTATTCTATTTAATGTCTCCTCTATTCAAACAACGGTTCCCTTTTAAAAGTCTGTGTGTCTGTGCTTGGTGCGACAAAATCACAGCATCATGTTCCATTTAACATTATTATCTTATCTTCAATATCACAATCCAAATCAGATCCAGAACGTTAACTACTCTTATGGAGCGCAGAACAAAGTTTTGGTGAGCAGGCATATGAAGAACAGAGATGTGGGGTGTTAGATCCGTGGAAAAGAGACGGCAAACTGGTTTGTAATTAAGGATTTAAAATTCACTCTCACTCGTGCTGAGTAACGGGGCTCAGTGGGTGGAAATGCCGCTAGAAACATCTCAAAATGCACAGTAGGGCGCAGATTCTAGAGATTATTTACATGCTCAACAACACATTTATTAACATCTTAGTTCTGATAGTAAGTTATAAAGCCTTAATATCAGTGTAGGAAAAACCAATCGTGGATCATCCCTTCAATCGTCGACATATCAATCAGCACAAGCCTAGCGCGAATGAACCTGAAGGCCACCGTAGGTTCTTCCTACACGCTTGGAAAGGGAGGGGTGAGGGTAGGGGTATTGAGTTGGTTGCAGTCTGCAACCTCACCACTAAACCACTAAATTCAATTCAATTCAATTCAGTTTTATTTATATAGTGCCAAATCACAACAAAAGTCATCTCATGACACTTTACATATAAATCTTACATATTGCACCTTTAAGATGGAATGGAGAAAAATGGTAAATGTTGGTAAATGTATAGTGATCCTTGTGGGAGAATAGGGCCGTTGCATGAGCAAGTAGTAGGGGAACAGAGGAAGTAATACGTAATACGATATAACATAGCACAACTAATAGACTAACAAACCTGTTTGGTAGAAATGAATTAATGAAAATCCCTCTCTGATCCTCTCTGTAGAACATGTGTGTGTTGGAGAACGAGTTGGAGAACCAGCTGGGGGAGTTCCACATTAAGATGAAAGGTAAGAAAGAAACATCGATGGTGATTTTCACCAGTCTTCCCTCCTTCCTCTCCATTTTGTTTTCCCTCCTTTTTTTATTTTCATCTTTTTTTTTTTT
>NTHP01000346.1:374155-396375 GCA_003416845.1 Oplegnathus fasciatus | reverse complement strand
TTCCAAAAGATATTCCCTCATTTGGAGTTTTGATAATGATGGTGGTGGAGAGCGCTGTCTAACACGTCGCTCCAAAATCTCTCATCGGTGTTCAACTGGGTTGAGATCTGGTGACTGTGAAGGCCATAGCATATGATTCATTTTCATACTCATCAAACCATTCAGTGACCCCTTGTGCCCTACGGATGGGAGCACTGTCATCCTGGAAGAGACCACTCCCATCAGGATAGAAATGTTTCATCATAGGATAAAGGTGATCAATCAGAACAACTTTGTATTGATTTGCAGTGACCCTTCCCTCTAAGGGGACAAGTGGACCCAAACCATGCCAGCAAAATGCCCCCCACTGCATAACAGAGCCACCGGATCCCCTCACGTTCTCTTGGTGTACACCACACATGCACTCGCCCACTTGTCGAGAATATGGTGAAGGATTAGTCATATGACCATATCACTTTTTTCCACATCTCTGTAGACAAGTGCCTACGGTTTTTGCACCACTGAACTCTCAAAAGTGCATTCATCAGCTGCTCAGCGTTTTTATATACACCACAGAACATGATTGGATGTTAATTGCTTAATTGTACCATGCAGTGCACCTGTGTGGAAGCATCTGCATTAGATATGTTTCTCGACTCATTTATTCAGGTTTTTCCTTTAATTTGTCACCCGTCTGTACATACAAGAGACATGACAGAGACGCACATCACGGTTGTCTGATGTACTGACCTCAGACCAGCGTTCACAACCAGAGGTCGCTGCACTCTGCACCGTGGTCTGTTAATATCAGCCGCTCGCACTATTTGAAAGCCATACTCAGACAGTGAGAAAAAAAGTGAGGCCAAGGATGCTTTGTCTTATCTGAATCTGCTGCTGTAGCTCAAGTCATCATTCTGCTATGAAGAGAGTCATGAGGAAGTGTGGCTGTGGTAGGCTAACAGAGCACCAGCAGACCTGGGATCAGCAGACCATTAGCCTCTTAACATGATGTGCATAAATGTATAAAATAGGAGGGAGGGAGAGGAGTAAAAGTAATGAATTTTCTCTAAAAATCTACTCAAGTAAGAGTAAAAAAAGTATGCTATATTAAAACTACTTAAATAAGTACAATTTACTCAAAAAAGTAAATGTAAAAGTATATGTAGCTCATCACTACCTCATCACTATCTTTTTATTCTATGTAAATTTTAATAGAAAATTTAACATGGTAAATTACTACGAAAAGGAGCCATTTAAAGTACTCTATAAATAAAAATAGCCATGTCTTCTGTGTTGACAACTTTTTGTGATATTGGTACTAGTATCCATAATGTATTGCAGGAGAATATTTGTCCTAATAGTTGATTTTTAAAAAAGGCACTAAAGCTGTATCTCTGAAACAGACTGAATAAACTTTTGTTGTACTAGGAATATGATACATTCTTGGCAGAACAGAAAATTTATTAAAATATGTGCTTTTTTTAATCCAGTTCTTATTTTAGAACTTTTACTGAAAGAACAGATATAGTCCTTAATAATAATAATATAATAATGATAAAGTGAAGCTGCTCTGTAGTGTTTTCAGTTCTGGTTGATGGGGGCTCATTCCGGTCTAATATAAAGTTTATGGCTGTGAGATTTAGATTGTGTGCCATGTTTATGCATTGCCATAGCAACCTACTACACGAGGCTTCTATTGCGTGGCTTCGCTTTGGTTAATCCTATTGCAGACTTCACCGCTGGCCTCGCTGCCCTACCACGCGCCAAGCAAAGGCCCCATGCTAGTGGGACAAAGGCATCCTACCGATCAAGGATTCAGTCAAGGTCTATCTCCTCCCGTCTGCTTCCCTTTGGCATGGTGGTTGGCGGTCACTCCCGTCTGAGAGGGACAGGGTGACGGCTGGCATGTCTGACCACTGTTGTGCCAGTGCAGCTCAGGCCAACCTCCTCCAGATGTCCCAGGCGTTCGCCATTAACACCGACAGTTCCATATGTGATGCTCAAGTGGGGCACATGCATCTTTGGCTGGGTCTGTCCAGCCTGAAGGAGCATGAATGCCGGCAGCTCATTAAAATGTATCTCCACTGACTCCCAATTCATCCATAGATCTGATGGATGCGTAGTTCCACATCCCCATGCTGTTGCGCTACAGGAAATGTCGGTGTTTTGCGGTGGGGGTTCAGTATTACTGCCTCCTGGTGCTTGCGACAAACAGCGCAGGCACCAGATCCCAGACCGATGTCACCTCGGTGCAACTGGGGTGCATTCCCCATTACACCCAGATCTTCTTCGTCTCCAGCGTGGGGGGGGGTAGTGACCGGAGTCAGTCTGCCACATCAACCTTCTGGAGCTCACGTGGTGTAGAAAGTACTGCTTCCTTTTGCTCTGCTATTGTGCAATAAGCATTTCATGGTGAGGTCAACACCACAGTGGTAGCCCACCTAAACAGGCAGGGGAGCATGAGGTCCCACACCCTTCACCGTAAGTTTGGTGGAAATCCTGCTGCAGGCGTACTCGAGGACGAGTGGAGCCTCTTCCAGGACATAATCGCGTGGATCTGGTGACACTTTGGCCTGTCTGCAGTTGTTGCTCAGTGCCCTTTCTGGTTCTCCCTGCAAGCGAGCGACTCACCCAGTGTGGCCCCCGGTCTGTTGTACGCCTTTCCTCCCCCGCGGCTGATGGTGCCATTGCTTCACAGGTTCTGCACGGATATTCAGCGTAGACATTATTCCAAGAGCTTATGTAATATAGTACTATAGTAGTAGACTAGAAAGACCAATGAAGGCTCAATTAAATGGCACAAGTAGAAAAAATAATTGGATATATACTGTATAACCATTGGGTCTCTACTGTATTACACTACTGGGTTCAAGGTGATAAGTGTAAGTTGGTTATAAAGTTGTAATTATAGCCTGATTAATGTTATCATCCAGTATTAGCTTATCACAGGTATACCTGTATTAGAAACTGCAATACGGTACATATACAGATACAGGACACACTGTACTCTGTTTTGGCCCACTGCGTCTCATTTGGGTGCGCTACATCTCGTCTTGTCTAAGTGTATTTGTTCATATACTGTCGATAATTGTTAGTTTCCCTGGACTGATCAAACATGATCATACTTTACAAAGTGATCACTATTGTACTTGCTATGCTATGGTTGATCCGTGACGGTCTTGCACTACAGCCTGATACCAGCGACAGGGTACTCACCTGCAGCCACGAGGAACTACTATCACTCCAGGCCTCCTTGCTGTGAAACACCAAGCCTGCTGCAGTCCTACTGTCGGAGCTTCGGCTGAGGAAAAGAAGAAGACAAGGAGGAGTCTGCAGCAGAATAAGGAAGCGTCCATTTAATCCACCTCTCCCCTCCATCATCCTGTCAAATGTCTGCTCACTCCAGAATGAAATGGACTTGCTACATGCCCGGTGCTGACTGGAAAGGGCTTTCAGGGACACCTGCATCATTGCCCTGCATGAGACCTGGCAGGATGGTCGGTCTCCGATGCCGAGGTCAGCCTGGACAGCTTCACCATCATCAGGTCAGACAGAGTGGGACTATCAGGGAAGACGCGGGGTGGTGGGGTATGCCTCTGCATCAATAATAGGTGGTGTAACAACATCGATCACGTCACATACAAGGAATTTCTCTTGGTATGTTGGTGCATAACAGTGAACATAGTAAGTAGAAAAGTCAGCATCAGTGGGGGTCCCGTACCTTGTTCTTATGGCATGATGTTTTGGTCCTGATGCAGCCTCCTGCCAGAGGAGAGTGTCTCAAACAGTTTGTGACCGGGGTGGGAGGGGTCAGCCACAATCTTTTCTGCACACTTCAGGGTCCTGGAGGCGTACAGGTCCTGGAGGGATGGAAGATTGCAGCCAATAACTTCTCTTCAGAGCGAATAAAACACTGCAGCCTGCCCTTGACCTTGGCAGTGGCAGCAGCGTACCAGATGGTGATGGAGGAGGTGAGGGTGGACTCAATGATGGCAGTGTAGAAGTGCACCATCATTGTCTTTGGCAGGTTGAACTTTTTCAGCTGCTGCAGAAAGTATATCCTCTGCTGGGCTTTCTTTGGTGAGGGAGCTGATGTTCAGCTCCCACTTGAGGTCCTAGGATATGATGTGTCAACTGGGGAGTCACACGGGGTAATGGGGGTGGATGGGGCCGGGTTCCTCCTGTAATTTACAATCATCTCCACTGTCTTTAGAGTGTTGAGCTCCAAGTTGTTCTGTCCGCACCAGGTCACCACATGGTCAATCTCCCACCTGTAGGCGGACTCATCCTCACCAGAGATGAGCCCAATGAGGGTGGTGTTGTCCGCAAACTTCAGGAGCTTGATTGACTGATGACAGGAAGTGCAGCTCTTGGTGTACAGCGAGAAGAGCAGAGGGGAAAAAACGCAGCCTTGAGGGGAACCGGTGCTGATGGTCTGGGAGTCAGAGGCCTGTATCTCCAGCTTCACATGTTGCCTGCTGTCAGACAGGAAGTCTGTGATCCACCTGCAGGTAGGGTCTGGCACGTTCAGCTGGGAGAGCTTGTCCTGTAGCAGAGCCGGGATGATGGTGTTAAAAGCAGAGCTGAAGTCCACAAACAGGATCCTGTCATAGCTTCCTGAGGAATCCAGGTGCTGGAGGATGAAGTGGAGGGCCACGTTTACTGCACTGTTGCATCGGTTGTTGGCCAGGTGCAAGTCATTAATAGAGTGGGGGACTTTAGGCTTATAGTTATGTGTCCGTTCCAGACTGAGCCAGCGTTGTTTCCTGAGAACTGGTGTTGTTCTCTCAGAGTACAGTCATTTAGCTTCTCTCACCGCCTTGCTAAACCTGTACTTTACGTCTTTAAAACTGTCCTTGTCCCCACTCCTAAACACTTCCTCCTTTTCCAACCGTAGCTGTCTGAGCTTTAATGTGAACCAGGGTTTGTCATTGTTGAAACTCACCCTGGTGCCTGATGGCTATGTACAGCTGTCCTCACAGAAGCTGATGTATGATGTCACAGCCTCTGTGAACTCATCCAGACTGTTGGTAGCAGTCCTGAAAACATCCCAGTCAGCACAGTCCAAGCACGCCCGAAGATCCTCCATAGCTTCACTGGTCCACTGATTTGATGTACTCACAACAGAGCTTTAATTTTTGCCTGTATGCAGGAATCAGGTGGACTACGACGTGGTCAGAGTGTCCCAGTGCAGCGTGGGGGACGGTCTGCTTACTGTAGTAGTAAACAGTGAGAAAAAAATTTAAAAAAAAATATTCTCCTCTCTGGTCAGACATTTAATTAACTGTCTGTATTTAGGGAGTTCAGGGCTAAGATTACCTTTGTTAAAGTCACCAAGGACAATAACTAAGGAGTCCAGGTCTGTTCACTCCACACTCAGTATCTGGTCGGCGAGCATACGCTGGGCCTCCTGCACGTTGGCCTGCGGTGAAATGTAAACACCGGCCAGAATGAATGAAGCAAACTCACGGGGTGAATAAAAGGGTTTACAGTTGATGAAAAAAATTCCAGATCAGGAGAACAGTGTTGTTGAATCACTTTCACATTGTCCCACCAGCCACTGGTAGTGTAAAAACAGATTCCTCCACCTTTCATTTTGCTAGAAAGTTGTGTGTCCCGATCCGCTCTGAAGAGTTGGAAGCCTGCCAGCTGCAGCGCAAAGTCCGGTATCAATCTACACAGCCACGTCTCTGTGAAGCAAAAAAGTCTCTGTTTTTCCCCACCAGTAGCTGAAGTTCGTCCAGTTTGTTACACAGTGAACGCACGTTGGAAAGAAATATTCCCGGTAACGGTGTGCGAAGTCCGCGCTGGCAGAGACACACGAGCGCACCGGCACGTTTTCCTCTCCTCCGGCATTTCACTGCATGTACAAAGGTGGGGGCACCTTTGACCAGAATGTCCAATAATTCCACTGATGACGTAAGAAAAGTGGCAAATAAGCAGCGGAGCTGGTAGCCGAGTATGCTAACACTATGCTGGCGAAGTATTCCGGAGCTCCAGTGTTTATCTTGGGGGATTATAACAGTTGCAGACTGGACAATGTTCTGCCATCATTCCAACAGTATGTGGACATTCCCACCAGAAGGCAAAACATCTTAGATTTGTGCTACGGTAAAATTATGCATTTCATGCCGGTTCATACCCACCGCTCAGACTTGCAGAGAATAACATCATCCGTTTACTTCCGCTGTGCAAACAGGAACTTAAACGTCACAAGCCACAGCCCTACAGCGCCCCACAATGGTCGGAGGATGCCATCACACAACTCCAAGGCTCCCTGGCGTGCACTAACTGGGACATTTTTGACGGAGACTTGAATAACAGGGTCACTGTCATTATGGACTATATCAACTTTTGCATAAATACCACGATACCAGTCAAAACAATAAAGAAATATCCCAACTCCAAACCATGGACCACTTCTCAAATAAAACAGAGCCTGAAAGAGAAGCATAAAGCTTTCAGGCTCAAAGACTGGGCTGGTCTCAGCAAACCGCAACATTGAAAACAAGGAAAACTGAAATTTAAGGACAAACTGGAGCATGAATTTGGCAACATGAACACAAAACAAGCTTTCAAGATGGTGAAAATCCTGACTGGACGTGAAACCAAACACAGTCCATCAACATCAACTGACACAGAACTTTTCACTACTAAACTCGACTTCACAGATGAATGTGTCAAAGAGCTGAGAGCCCTCCCTCCACTGGACCCCAACGAGCCCCGTTCTCTTAGGAGGATGTACAGCGCCAGCTTAGCAGGAGTAAGCCAGGCAAGGCCCCGGGGCCTGATGGCAGCCCGGCAAGGTGCTCAAGACCTGCGCCATGGAACTCTCACCGATTCTTCACTCACTCTTCTGCGAATCCTACCAGTCTGCCACAATACCCACCCTCTGGAAAACCGCAACAATAATCCCAGTGCCCAAAAAACCCAGACCCTCAGAACTCAATCATTACTGCCCCGTTGCCCTCTCATCCATAATAATGAAGTGCCTGGAGATGCTGCTGCTTCACACCATCCTGCCAATTGTCAACCAACAACTGGACCCCCTCCAATCTGCCTACAGGGCCAAGAGGGGCACAGAGGATGCTGTGGCCTGCCTGCTGCACCTCCTCCTCCATTACCTGGATTCCCTAGGCACCTTCGCCAGGATCCTCTTTATGGACTTAAGCTCTGCTTTCAATACCATCCAAAGGCACCTGATGATCCAGAAGCTACACCAACTCAGCAGCTTCAAGTATCTCGGACTCACACTGGACAATAAACTCAGTTTTGACCAGCATACAACAGACATTCAAAAAAGGAGACATCAAAGACTATCCCCCAGCGGTAAACTTGAAGGACTCAATGTCGCCCATCATCTCCTTCTGCTGTTGTACCAAAGCACTGTTCAACCCATCCTGCTCTACTGCTCCACCTGTTTCTTCAATATGCTCTCTGCCAGGTCAAACTCACACGCATAAACAGCACTGCTGCCAAGATTACAGGTCTCTCCACACCCAACCTCTCAGAGCCCAATGGCAAGGCCATCACACACATTGCAAATACAATAGCACAGGACATCACACACCCACTCAATTGCTACTTCACTGTACTACCCTCTGGGCCCAGGTACAGGTCACTGAGGTGCAGATGGGCTCGCTTTGGCAAAAGCTTGGTACCCGCAGCCATAGCAACCCTAAACAGGGCGACTCGCTGAGGGAACTATGAGTCTTGTTTTCACGTTGTTTGCTGTATGCTGCTGTGTTGTTGCTGTGTGCTGTTGTGTTGTACTCATGTATTTCTGTCTGTCATTGATGTGTGATGTGTGTAAAATGTATTGTTGATTTCTCCTGTATAGTGATGTGAAAAGAATTCCCCCCCGGGGACAATAAAGTCTAATCTAATCTAATCTAGTTTGTCCACCAGAGAGAAATGACAAGTTGATTTTTACACTGTAAAATGTCCCGCTCACTACATATACATGAACATATCAACAAATATACAGATTATTGACACATGTACATGTATCTCATATTATATCATATCACATTTTGATCTACCCTGTCGGTGACAACATGCAGCTGGTGTGTGCTGCTGTCTGTGTTGTCGGTGTTTGATATTAAGTTTGAACCAGATTTGTTAGTCTGACTCAGACTGTTTGTTTTCTTATTCTGTGCATGCTCAGTATGTGTGTATACAAATGTGCATATGTATGTGTACTCTTGTGTGTATCTAAAGACATACCTGACTGTTGGCCTACAGTCTGACTATGGATGTGTGTGTGTGTGTGTGTGTGTGTGTGTGTGTGTGTGTGTGTTTGTGTGTGTAGGGCGGTAGGCACAGCCGTTCACCCAGTGTGGTCAGCCTCACAGTGGAAACAGCTCTGGGCAGCTTTGACTTCCTTAACATGTCTGACTGGGAGGAGGAAGAGGAGGAGAAGGGCGACAGGAGGAGTAGAAATGGAAGGTCAGTGCTTACAAATGAACTGTTAGTGAAAACATTGAAACCCAACCAAATCCTCTGAAGAACAAATTTTGCACACTTGATATTATTCCTAAGATGTGTGATTTATCAAAACCAAACGGAGATTTATCAAAACCAAACGTAGAGGCGACGCATTGAGTCACACACTCTTCAGCAGTCAGTAAAAGAAATGAAATGAACTTTTCACAAAATTTTGAGAAGATACAGTATTACATACATAGGAATAACAAGACATGTTTCTATAACAAGTAGATAACCTCTCTGTTATTGCACAACTTTATTTGTTCATAGTGAGCAGACATCCAGTAACATCTAACTCTTGTTGAAGAGTCTCATTATTGAAGAATCTCATTATTATTATAGTATCTTGCTGCCATCTAGTGGAATTGTGTTGTACCATCACTGTAGAAACAAACAAACTGTTTTGTTAAAGGTATAATGAGTAGGATTCTCCTAAAAAAACAACATACAAAAATAACCCCTCTCAATCATCATGTATGACCCACTAGAAGTGCGTGGTGGTGTCTGTATCTGCAGAGACTCTGCCCTCTGTCTGTATTTTCTTATTTTGCGGTGCTCGGGACGTTTCTGGGCATCAACCTTTGGGCAGTGGTGTGTAGCCCCCAGTCAATAACAGCACACAGGGTGTGAGGGCGGGACTCTAAAAAAGACGTAGCGACCAGTCGCCAGATCGTAAGCACGTGGGACCACCAGAAGCGTGTGCGCTTTGATCCAGGGAGGAGGGGCCAACTTTGAATATTGTGTTTCCAAACAGCAACCGACAAATCCTACTAATTATGCCTTTAATTAAACTGTTTTTGCAGCTGTGAGAGCATGTGAGGAAGCTGGAAAACCTCATACTTTCATAACTTCCTCAAAATAACATTAATTTTCTTGGCTTGATGTTACAAACTGTTTGCCTTCTCTTGTTGTTGTTTATAGTGTCATATCACAAAGCTAGTATCTGCAGGTTTTAGNNAGTAACTAGGGATGCACTTATCCCACAGTTTTTGTCCCTACTTAGATCTGCTCTTTGTTTCTTTATTCTTCATTGAATGATTCGATTGGCATCATTATGTGTAATAACATGAGGCTACACATAATTTCCTACCTACTGTATAAGATATGATAAGATAAGATACACATTTATTGATCCCCAGCGGGGAAAGTGGGCTGTTGCAGCGGTACAAGGACAGAAATAAATACAGATAAGTATAGAAAGTAAAAGTATAAGTAATGTGTATATATAAAATAAGTATATATATATATATATATATATATATATATATATATATGTACAATATAAGTATAAGTGGAGACATTAATACACCAGCATCAAAGTTCAAACATCAAAGCAGCCTAGTTGCAGAAATAGAAAAATATTTGCAGTGGAAACACTTTTTAACATGAAATGGTCAAATATTCAGTATTCATATTCATTTTGCTAACTGGCACCAAACAAACCAAAGCTATGGCTAATGGAAATGTCACATATTTGTTCGTAAACCAAAGTATGGGACAAATTAAACTTGACCTGATGATGGTTCTAGAGAAAAGGTCAAGGGATCTCCAAAGTGATTACAATTCATCCTGGGGGGAAATGAATGTCTGAATCAAATTTCATCTTAAACCATCCAATACTACTTCAACCAAGACCAAAGTGGTCAGTCGGCCCGACTGACCTCCTAACCTTATGATTTGTGGTGCACAGCAGTGAACACTTTCAAACATATTTAAAAGGAGAGTTTATCAAGAAAAGTCACAAGTAAAGGCAAGGGTGATATTTATTCTAACTCTCTGCTTGAGAGCTGGATCTGCTGCTCTCAGGACAGAGCTACAGACTTCCCAGGGCCAGCTGCAATACATACAAACATTCCTTCTTAGAGTGTGCAATAATATTCACTTTTTTGTACTTTATTAAATAATTTGTACAACCACTGTAATACACTCCCTGTCTTATGGCTTTTATACTGTATATTACTTAGCCTATTGATTATGTGGTGCTTGTTTTATACTGTCCGTTATCCTGTGTGTTTATATTTCCCATACAGAGAGCCTAATTTCCCATTGAGGGACACAAAAGAACTAATAGACTGAACTGGACTCACTTGAATGAAGCTCAAATCCAATTGAACCCTGAGACCAACAGTGTTAATGGAAGCCTCCCATATACTGTGGGTGTCATTGAAAATTCCTCTTGTATGTGTGTAGGTCTCTGCTGGACGGAGGCTGGGATAGCCCCTCCTCCCCCACCTCCCCCCTCACCACGGGCTGCACAACTCTAGACTCCTCCCTGGTGGTCCACCTGAAGAACTGCAGCACACAGCTGTTGGTAGGAGACCCACAACACTGTCGTCAAGTCATTTCCCACTCAAACAGAGGTTTCTAACTGACATAGCGCACATGCTTATGTGACATTGTTACCTTGAATTCAGTCTGTCAAGGTTTCAACTAGCAGCTTGCTATGCTAATCTATCTTGGACATACACAGTACCATATAGATGAATACAGGACAAAAGTAAAATATATTTATCATCCACACAATTCAACAATTTGAAGCAATTCATAAGTTCTATTCTGAAGAAGCAGGTTGAAGCAGCTGTAGTAGTTGAATTAGTACTTGTTACAGCCGTGTTTAGAATAGTTCAAGTATTGAAGTTGAAGTATTATTTTCAATTGTAGTAGTACATAGTAATGTTGATTATCTGGCATGATCACTTGTAGCATTGATAATGGTTGGCATTACTTTTTCAAAAGAAAGTTAAAATGTCTTTTTATTACCTGAATCAATTTGTTTGTAACCTGCAGAAATCAATAAATCATAACAAGTAATACATTCTTTAAAAAGTAGCATTAGCAGTACTAGCTGTTATAGTGTTTGTGATAGTTATGGAAGCCATAGTTTCCCTACTGCAGTAATTCAAAAGTAGTGCCTGTTTAAACACAACATGAAGCAGTAGCAGCTGTAGCAGGTTTAACTTTTATAATTGTGGCGATAGTTGTAACATTAATGTTGTAGTAGGTAAAGGTAGATTTCCTGTGGAAAGCCAATATAATATTGGTCATATAATCAATAAATTACATCATATCCATGTTATTAGAGGTGGAGGACAGGGGACTAAATTTGTGTTTTAAAAATTTACTGTTGTGTCAAAGCTGTTGTTCTGAAGATGGCTGTACACCAATGTACCTGTTTTGTGTATAGTGATATATGGCATATTATGTCTGTAGCGTCTGGGTATGTTTGGTCCTCTGCGGTGTGGAGAAATGTACGCCTTAGACCGACTGCTGAGAGAGGCTCGAGTCCTCGAAATCATCCGACGCATCACCAAGGACAACCCAAGACGTCTCAGACAGCCAGCTGAAGGTAAGCTCTAGTACCTAATTATCTGTCTGGGCCTCTACTGTCTGTTTGTCTGAACATTACAAGCAGCCATCACTTCCATATGCAGAAGAGTAAGTATATTATCAATAACAATGGTGTCACATATGGACACCTTCCATTGACAGCATGTGACAAATTCAGATCAGTGGGTGCAACAGGTTGCTTGATGAAAAAGGCACAGTGAATAACTACCTAAAGTACACAGTGCATGTTGCTTGCTATTTAATAAGGTGAACCTGATAGAAACTCAGCTAAGTTGTACATACATATGCACGTGATACATGTAACATACCATCATTCAACTGACTGCACTATTATGCATAGTCCTTTTTTATCACAGCTGAGCATTAGCTGTAAGATCCAGTTCTGTAGCCAGTCAAAACACATTAAACTACAAGGCCTTGCACACAACACATTTTTTACTGTGCATCTTCATCTGGATTTTCATCAAAATACATATAGTGATAGACAATCATGCTGATTTGAGAGAATACCTAAATCCTGTGAATAGTCAGGGTTTGTAAAGGAATGAACTGTGCATGATTCTTGACCAGACTCTTGACCACTTAGTTACAGCTATTTAAATGTATCATGTTGCCGTAGCACCACTTATACTCGAAAGGCCACCGATTTTACAGGATCACTCAGAGTTGATGTGTGCACATCATCTAAATTTGGTCACATGTGCAATGTGTTCAAGAATCATGGCACACTTTTCATGTGAACAACCAAGTGAATACCCTATGAATGCCTTCCAGGAGAGACTTTTGAAAATGTGCTTCAAATGTGTGACACATCTTCTCCCCCCCCCCATGATGGCTGGATGTTCACCCCACTTTCCAGTATGGCTGTTCTGAAGAACTATAAAGACTTTTGATTTAGGACATGGTCGTACATGTTGTATGAAGTAGTTTGTTTCGAGAATATCACTGCCTTAAGGCGGTCAACATTATCCACACAATCTTAATTATGGTCATGTAAATAAAGCAAATTTGAATTTAAATGGTCTCAAATTATTTTTCTTTGTGCATGGAACTGTGTGGAAAAAGTTCTGATGGGTTTAGCAAAAGCTTTCAACCGCATCGTTAGCACAGAAAAATCGAGTAAGTCGACCTTTGCATTGAGATTATTTTCTCACACAGTGTCAAGAATGAACTTCCACGCTCAAAACTAGAGAAAGGACTTAAACTTCAGGAAGCTCAAATCCCAAAATAAAAAGAGTAAAGGTTAACTCTTTCTTCCCTTCCTCTCTTGTTACTCTGACCTGTCTTCTCTCTGTCACAGTGATACCACAGCTTGGCCGGTGCCTGGGTGCTGTGTCACTATGGCAACAGTGTGTGGGGCAGGGTAGCGTATACAGCGTCTCTGCTGAGAGCTTCCTGGTTACACTGCCCACAATCTACTCCAGCATACTTTCTGAGAGGGCCAGCAACATGGCCGACACAGGTACAACAACATTTGTTTGTGTACAGTACATGTTAGTGTGTGTGCCATGTTAACACCTGTATGTGTGCTTGTCCAGTGTTCTTGTGTCTGGTTGAGCGAGTGCTGGATCAGAAATTACCACGGCGAGGCAGCAACAGAGACAGAGTGATGGTGACACTGTTTCAGCTGTGGAGTTACTTGGACGCCAACGGCATCAGTGACATGGAAACGCATATCACTGAGCTGGCAGAAGAAGGTATCACACACACACAAAGCTAAATGAGTGCAGAAGAAACTTCTGATCAGTTACAGTAATCAGTGATAACATCCCTGCAACAGTGTGGTTGGTGCAGAGCCTGGCGTCATGTGACCAGGATGTGATTGCCCACGCTCTGCGGCGTCCTGCAGAGTGTAGCCTGAGGAGAGAAGGACTTCACGCGGTGGCCAAATTACTGAAAGACCCACGAGGCAAAGTGTCAGCCTCTGCCAGCTCTGTACTGAGAAGTCTGGCTGCACAACCCAGACAGAGAGAGCAGGTGAGAGGACACTGCACAGTGTGTATGCACTATATGTATGTGTGCACCGTTTCAAACACTCATACTTTCACCAAAATCTTGCTAAGAATATAGCATATTTAAAAGTAAACATTTTGTGTTTATCTATATCAACTTTAATTTTGATGATACTCTATAATGATGAATCTCTCTTTAGTAGCATATTGATGATATATAATATTTTACTGTGAAGACACCATTTTATGATAGAATGGCCGACTTGTAACCAGATATCTAGTGAGTGTGACATTACTTATTATCGGCCTGCGTGGACAGCAATACTGATAATATCGACTGGGCTCTAATCATAAGGCCTCAATCAGGCACACACATCACGTGAACAGCAATGTAAAAAGTAGAGCAGGGCTTCATCATGAGATTAGTCAGTACATAATAACATATATTGCAGAAGCCTGCAGCAGCCTCATACTTGGTATATCAAGGACAGTAAACACTGTACATTCTTCTCCTCAGGCTTTGGTCAGCAGTTTGGAGCTGCTGGAAGATGAGAATGTTGAGACCAGAGTCTGTGGATGCAAGGCCTTAGCTTGTCTCAAGGTACAAACACATACAGAGTTTATGCTCTTATCCAAAGCTGTTCCACCCTGTCAAATTACTATTTTCAGGTAACACTGATCTACTTTATGGCACGGAAGTGGTAAATTTAAAAAAACCAGTCATAAAATCTTGTCTGTATTGTATAATACAGTATGTCCTTATCTTATTGACCACTGTATTCCATCTGTTCTCATTCCAGGCCAAAGAAAGTATTGACCAGTTAGTGTATCTTTGTCGGACAGACAAGGAGGAAGTCCGAGATGCTGCCAAACAAGCGCTGCTAGTGCTCGGTAATAGTAACTATCATATTAGCATCATATTAGTTAGACAGCCAGGCAATACAATTCCTGGATAAACTGTTGGGCTGGCTATAAGAAACAGAAAGCAGAGGAAAAGGTGGTTGTGATTATCTTGCTCTATTGTTGTAAGGAGGTGTACTTTCAAATAAAATGAATAAATACAGAAACACAGTGTGTATCTGGTAGGCTTAGGCTGTATTGCATCACATTTCTTATTTAAACAAAGATAATTGAGTGTATGTTGTTTGTTTTTTTCCACCCTGAGTCTTATTTTTCATTCTTGTTAGTTTTGATAACCTTTTATCCCTGGCATCTGCATTATCTCTTCCAAAGAGTGGTTCGGAGAATTGGGTTAGACTGGACTTATTTCAAATCTGATCAACCAGATTTTATGATGGTTGATCAGATAACCAGGTAATAGAAAGAATTAAACTGTGAGCCAGTGTAATGACCTAAATTGTAAGTAATAAAGGCTGGTGTTTGGTGTTTGTCAGAGGTCTGACAGCAGAATTTTGAACAAGATGGACTCTAAATAAAGACTGAGATAAGTAATCTATCCAGGAATGCATAGATGATTTATGAAGCAGTCTCACCCACATTTCAACATTAATGCCAGTGAGTATAATGTTCTCATAACTGGTAGTCATACTGACCAAAAACATGAAAATAATTTGCCTTAAATGACATGATGTTGATTCAAACTTGGATATGTATTTATGTAGGAAGGGTACATAAATACATTCTTCCTTATTCCTTATTTATGTATGCTTCTTATGTATTTATTCTAATGGTGACTTCAAAATTTCTTTTCTTTTTTCATCCATCCATGTTCTTTACTCCATTCATATATTCATATATACATATTTGTGACATAAGATAAGGCAGAAATAAGAAATATACATCGGTTTTCTGCTATTTGACTTTTTCCAACACAACTGTCTTTGGTGAGGATTAATGCATTCATTCATTTGTCCATTCTTTCATTCTCTTTTTTCATTTTTTGTTATTTTTCCATTTATTGTGTGGAGCAGGCGAGGAGGGGAAGATGGCCCACAGACACGTGGAGACGTCTCAAGACAGCATACCGAGACTCTTCGCTCCAGGAAGCATGGCCAGCACCGCTTTCTGACACTACACACACACACACAGGGTGGGAACAAAACCACAAAGTCAGTAACACAATATGAATGTCATGAGAATAAACAGTATGCAGTATGTTCTTTTACCCCATTACTATCACTAAAACATACAAAGACAAATATAATACATGATATAGTACAATATATACACTGTCAGAGAGGTTGCAATAATACTCACATCAAGGACAACAACTCTACTTAACACTGGGCAAACATTTAAAGTCAGTAAGCTACAAAAACACAACTTAATGTTTATTAGCCTGTGCTACTCTGAGAAAATCTGTTGGACTATAAAGATGCTGGGAAGACTGTATAATGTTAGCAGGCTTGAATGGAAGGATGGATAAAGGGAGGAGTAGAAGGATGAAATGGATGCACAGAAGGAAGAAGATTTGGGGGAGTTAAGAAGACAGGGAGGAGCAAATCTGCGTTGCCCAGAGTCATATTCAAGTCAAATTACTGGACAAACTCCTTGCCATCGCAGTCATGTCCTTCCATGGCTCAGACACAAATACATTATTTTGAAGTTAGCAAAAGTCTAGAAAGCTATTTATAATCACTTTGTCAGATAATTTCTATTTTCATAGTCTACTAAGTGCCCAAACATGTACAAAATGTTGACTTTCTTGTATTTTTGTTTTATTGTTTTGACTCTTGTGGTTTTGACTGGTTACATGGTGAACCCATAGGCATACATAGAGTAAAGATTCCATTTTACAGTATAATGCTACTCTTACCATTACATAAAACTACTTTTCTGAATGGATACTGCTGCCTCTATTTTAGGCTAAAAGGCTGGTTGAACAATCCTGCTCCAGATGGACAGCTGGCTTTTCTCATACAGTTCTGCCTTTACTATTGCCATTGGCTCTACTTATGCTAATTGATTTTATTTTTTGCCAGATGGCTGTGGTTACCTGTCTGCAGTGCTTTCACCAAGGCTATAGTCAAGACCACTTAAGGCAAGTCTGGCCAAATCCAAATGAAACCAAATCAAGACAGAGACCAAAAAAATGAAACGGTGCCCATTCAATATTCTTCATACTGTTGTCTCACTGTTGTTCGTAAATCTGCCTAAATGTTGCTTCATTTGCTAACCATGATTTCTGATTACCACTCTTAGAAATAATTGAATAGTATTAGAAACAAAATATTCTTGCACAATGTTACAAGCTAACTATGAAAGTGTGATGTCTGTCCACATGCTTAAAACTACATGCCTAAAATGAGGATGCTTGGTTGTTACATGGCAAAGACACACAATGGAAAATAAGTGACTTACTTAATAAGCACTTGTCAGTGACAGTGCTGAACAGTTATGGTGATATTAAATAATTTAGTGTGTCTATAAAAAACTGACAGCTGACTGACAGCAGAACTACAGTCTGCTATGAGGCAAGAACACTCACATGACCGAGAGATCTGCATCTAAAGGCAAACGTGGCAAACTACCTGTTCTGAGTGGCCTCACTTGAAGGTGGAGTAAAAACCCTGCCTCCTCCTTGCTGCATCCCAATGCCTCCCTGATCTCTCCTCAAAAACTCTGTTTTGTTTTGTCCCAACACAATGAATCGTGCAAACAGGGATAATTTTGCACATTTTCAATCTCTCCACAAAGGCATTCATGGTGCTGCACCTGTTTGTTAACACTAAATGTGACAGAAGCAGTTGTGTGAAGAATGAAAAAGGAGAGATTGACAGAAATGTTGAAACCCTGCCTATTTCACACCTCCAAACACCTGGCCAATCACTGCATTAGGTGGGTGTGATTGTCAGGTTGTCCGTTTCAGAAACTTACAAAACATTTCAGATGCAAAGTGAGTTTCAGAAGCTGTAAGAGCGACAACCACTTTGTTTGAAGCATACTGCAGCCTTAAGAGATAGGGTACAAAATACACTTGTTTCATGCAAAAATGCATTATTAAGTCAATTTGAGGCTTCAGCAGTCTGCCCTCTGGTAGCATAGCAAAGACCACTTTTTTCTTCCTGCATTGAAAAGGAAATATAAAAAATCCAAAACAAACAGAATCCATCTTTCTACTGAGCTGAACTGTGTGTTGAATCACAGAGTGAGCATTAAAATCTTGATTTGGAGGTTGACTTTGGAGTCTCCATAGGACTGTATTGGATTAGAGCCACGCCCTGAGAATCAAAGAAATTTATGAGATTTTTATTGGATTGTATTTGTTGATACGATGGGAAAAGATATGTTGTATGCTGTTCTACATCCTTCCTGGATCTGTCAGTGGAACTCGAGTCCTTTAGCCAGTTGTATTATAAAGCCACTTGTAACAGGTGAGCAGGTAGGGCTTCACTGTGTTTCTCAGGATGATATTGTGGCTGATGCAGGGAGGGAACCATGGACACCGTAGATTTCAGATTCAAAAAACCCAGTTGCTTTCTATCCCATATCTGCAACACTGCTACTGCTGGCTTACTAACTGTGAAATGTCTTCCAATTCAGAAGATGAAAATGAACGCTGTTCATTCTCTGTGTCACACTGTAGTTCTCTATAAAGGTTTGAGACTGTAAACTTGTTAAGTTGCTTCTGCACAGAGAATGATTTAAGCAATTCAGTGCCATTATTCTTTACAATTATGATATATCTTATTCTTTATGGAAATACATATAACATGACTATATGCCATTGGAATTCAATATTCTGTGATTGTAAATTGTTTTTATCTTTGCAGATTCTTAATTTGTAAATGTATACTTTGGTTTATGAGATGCATTTTTACTGTTTTAAAGTTTATTTTCTTTCATTCAACCAATCAGTTTGATGAATTTAATCATTGAATGACACTACTTTCTGTGGCACTTAATTGTACCACTGACATACCTGCTGTAAATGGGATGGCATTCTGTTTGGAGTCAATGAATATTTGCATTATTGTCACAGACTGCTGTAGAGGACTTTGTCTTTTGAGACAGCAAAGATGGAGTAGAGATAGACTGGTCCATCCAGGTCTGGGATCAGCTCACTTTAAAGTCAGATCACTAACAGTTGAACCTCAAACAGTAAATCACAAAAGATTTCCGGCTTTTAGAAAGGATATGAATTTCCATTTGCCTCTGTTGTGTTAGTACTGGCATCCTTGAATTGAACTGATTCCCTGAATAGGAAGAATAATTATAGCAGAACTGGATTCGGTTTCAAGTAAATTGGCCTCAGACATGAAACCATAAATTATTAAAGGGCCATACCAGTGGTTTTGCATGTTTATGCCATTTACCACAAATAACATACTAAAATCTTACTTGACTTGTAACTCAGTTACAACTCAGTTGTAATTATAAATGATGACCTCATGATTACAAGATGGTTTCCTTGTACTTATGAAATGAAATCTCATTATTTTGAGATTTTTTCTCATGATTGTGAGACACAGATCTCGTAATTATGAGTAACAGCTAAGGGATAATGTCTCCATTTTTTTCAGTTTGGGGAATGCAATTAATTTCCATTCCAAAGCATAACTTAGTGTTTTAGATTTTTGAATTGTGCTTTTTTCCCCTCAAGTCAGCCGCTGGTTTCCATTTCTTTAAGTACAGGATCATCAAAGTAAACATCATGTCTACAACAACAATGTAACAAAATTTAAACACAGAGCTGATGTTCACTGATGGATCCCCAAATTCAAGCAAGTTTCATCTCTTTGTAACTTCATGTTAATGCTGTACATATTCAAAAATATACAACACTACATGCTTGGGAAAATGGCCAATATGAAGTCAAGAATGTGGTTGTTAGTGAATGGGTGAAAAAGAAAAGATGCAAAAACACTGGAATCATTCTTCTATCAACAGTAGCAATATTTCTTTAGAGTTGACTAGAGTCACAGCCAGGCAAGTTATCCATACTGAGTTTGACCAGTGTGAAAATGCCACAATGTCCAGCCCCAGTAATTGTAGTTGTTGTAGTAGTTTCCAACATGTGAACATGCTACATACTCAAAGTAGTTAGAATTGTATAGAAATGTATCGGTGTTTTAATAGATTATGCAAATGGACACAGCTTTTGTCTTCAAGCAGGAGGGTTCAGGGTCCTAATTTATGAAGTGCCAACCCTGTTTACTTCCCTTAGACTGACTTAAATGCTCTTAGCAACACTAAAGTGTATTGACAATCTACTTCTTTAAGACTGTAAGGAGAAACAAATCAGTAGTAGCTGTGCTTGTAAGGATGTAACCATCTTTACCAAGGAATAGAGCCATGGCTTATAAAATTCATTTGAGTTATGAGGAAAAAGTTACTTCTAAGATCACAGTCAGAATCCTCATATTAATGTTATAAAATAGGATTAAAATGATCTGAATTAGGACAGAAAAATACATTCAGAAATCTAGCAATCTCTAGTGTACTGTTGTATTGAGGTGAGGGTTGATCAGACAGCTGGCTGGTTGTATATTGTGTTTAATTTGGATGTTTAGTTCTTTATTATAAGCAACTGACTGCAGTGTCACTGGAATCATAATATAGGACTGATGTCATGCGGGGGGGACTCACTGTTTATATGATGGCTACCACTGTATTCAATGTATTTACCACTATTAGTTTCTATAGGACAGCAGCAATCTGCAGCTATACCTCTGCATCCATAAAGCATCTCACAGTGTTTAAGTGCCTCAAGGTTTGATAGTAATAGAGATACATTAAGACATAGATGAGATACTTTATTTAAGAATGAAGAGAGTGTGAAGCAGTGGAAAACCACTGCAGCACAGTATATGTATTTTTTCCACAATATTGAGAAATTGTGCAGTATTGGATACAAAATGTTTTATTCTTGTTTTTTTCTTTTCTAAAATATGTTTCCAGGTATTCTGGTGTCAAATACATACAAACTATTAAAAATAAGTTTCAGGATTGTCTCGTGCCATTGTTTTTGTTAATTATACTGTGAGCTGCTCACACATATACAAATAACAGCTTTTCTGGCTGAGACCTGTCCTGCACTTCCCTAATGTTAGGGAAAGTTTTGAGATAGACAGTTTAGATTGTGAGAGGGCATCAGCAGACGTCTTTTACAACAGTGACACTATGACAGAGAAGGACAGTAGCTGTTGCTGTAACAGCTTACTGTCCTCATTAAACATCACTTCATGATCATTTGTCTGAGGACTATGAGTGCCTTTGAGTGTCACTTTGGAATATCAATGTACAATAGAGCACAGAATATAATAATAATGTATACTGCATTCAGGGAATGTATGAAAGTTTGGATGCCTTATTGAAGAGAATAACTCTTAGCTCAGATGTGCAGGATTGAAACCATGTCATTTATCCACTGATCCATAATTGATTGACATTTGTGACTGCACATTCAAACCAATTCAAAGTTTTCAAAAGGCTGTGAATTGTGGCCTTTAGGTTCTCCTAGTCAGTTTTTGCACTCTGTATGATTATGACTGATAGATGTGACTTTATGCTATAGCAAATCAAATGCTACAGTATCAACCACAAACCACAATTATAATAGGTTGCCATGGTATTAAACAGATGCACTCACATCATTTAAAATAACAAAAATAACCACGTCAGCGAAACAAAGGAGTTAATTATGGACTACAGGAAGCGACAGGAAGAAGGACACGCCCCCCTCTCCATCAATGGGAGTACGGTGGAGAGCGTCGGCAGCTTCAGGTTCCTCGGGGTACACATCAGCGAGGACCTGACCTGGACTCAACACCATCATAAAAACAGCCGGGCAACGGCTCTTCTTCCTCCGCAGGCTGCAGAGGCTCAACATGGACTCCAGGATACTCTGCAACTTCTACAGGTGCACCATAGAGAGTATCCTGACTGGCTGCATCACTGCCTGGAATGGCAGTTGCACCGCCCTCAACTGTAAGGCTCTACAGAGGGTGGTGAAAACTGCACAGAACATTACCAGGATGAAGCTGCCATCCATGGAGGACCTCTACACCCAGCGGTGTAGGAAGAAGGCCAACAGGATCATTAATGACCACAACCACCCCAGCCACAAACTGTTCTGCCTGCTGCTGTCCGGCAGATGGTACCGCAGCATCCGGTCCTGCACCACCAGGCTCAGCTTCATCCCTCAGGCCATAAGACTGCTGAACTCTTGAGCTCACAAGCTCGTTACTGTCACTTCACTCGTACCTTAGTAGGCCTTATACTGATATCACTTTACCCCATATTGCTATTACTTACTAGTTACTACCTGTTCACATCTGTTACCTGTTTACATTTCCGTTTATATATATTTATATATATTTATTACTACCACTTATACCTGCATACATCACAGTGGGCCTATGCATATATACACTCCCCTCCAAAAGTATTGGAACAGCGAGGCCAATTCCTGTATTTTTGCTGTAGACTGAAAACATTTGGGTTTGACATCAAAAGATGAATATGAGACAAGAGATCAACATTTCAGCTTTT
>NTHP01000346.1:363748-374142 GCA_003416845.1 Oplegnathus fasciatus | reverse complement strand
AAAAGCTGAAATGTTGATCTCTTGTCTCATATTCATCTTTTGATGTCAAACCCAAATGTTTTCAGTCTACAGCAAAAATACAGGAACTGGCCTCACTGTTCCAATACTTTTGGAGGGGAGTGTATACTGTATATATTTACATTTGTTTAACCATCACAGTGTATATATTTATTAGTAGTCTAACACCCTGCCCATAACCTGTCAACATAAGTTTATTCATTTTATCACTTCTGCACACCTGCCTCCACAGTATTTATATTCTATTTTATATTTTATTTTGTTTATACCATATTCTATTCCTATATTTTGAACTTTTGCACTATTCTATATCTTATGTCTTATGGCTGCTTCTATATAATTGCTGTGCAAATGACAATAAAGATCTTGAATCTTGAAAATCTCTTTTCGTTTTATTTCAGATTAACATCATTAATCGTTTTATTTGTTGTGCTTTCAATATAGACTCAGACATTTTGAGGTTATTTCTAATAGTAAAGTTCATATCTCCGAGGGTCTTGAAAGCAGCCCTATTCTTAACATTGTGATATATGGGCTTCAATGTATTCCAACGGGGCGCCCCTCCTGGCCAATCAGGGTGTTTGCAGCAGCTTCGACACCACCCCCCAGCGGCCGCACAGGCGCACTGAGCTCCCAACTGCCATTTTGTGGCAGAGGCTACTCTGCTAAAGCGGGAGAGGGATTAAAACAAACTGCGAAGAAGCCTGCATTTTTTACCAGCCCGTTAAACTTTGTAGCACAGACTCTCCGCTTTCGGTCGAGTTAAACGGAAAGAGAAACACACTAAAAAGAGGTAAAGTATCACTACTTTTCTGATAAGGGGGGAGTTTGCAGGATCTTTAATCGGCCTCTAGGTGTCACGATGGGGCTCTGGGTCCGGCAGCTCGTCGGAGAGTGTTTGTCTCCCTCTATCGTTATTGAAAAACCTGTCAAAATACGTATAAATAACCAAAGTTGTAATAAATGTATATACAACCCGTAGTATTTAACACGCATCTGTGACAATATCGTTGAGGATAAGTTACGAATACTTCGACGATTTGGTTGGAGAGTTTAGGCCAAGGCGTCCATTTTCTCGCTTCTTTGTTTCCCGTCTTTACAGCCTTGACGACATGGAAACTGGCGGGTTTAAGTTATCGCCCATAGCTAACATTAGCTTGTTTGCATTAATGTACGCCAAGTGTAACACAAACAAACATTCCTACATGCACGCTAACAGTACTTCGCGATGACTAACAAATAACCAAGTCACACTGTGCCCAGATGAGGTTACTTTGTGTTTTCGCGTTTTAGCTACATATCGTTAAACTAAACATTTATTTGAAAACAAAAAATCAAGGGAGCAACTGACGTTAGCCAACAGTTAGCTAAGTTAGCTCAGACTCAAGGCCCTTCCCCACCCAATGCCCTTAATATGTCTGAAGTGTCGGAAGAGCCAGAGTCCCCCAAAATGACCAGAGCAAGCGTTCGTTTTAGTCTTTCATATAAGTGAATTGGGAGGCAGTTGTCGCAACTACTATTTCGATCAACGTCTGTTCAGTTAGCTTTCCTGATAGCGAAGTATACACACGGAAACTGCAAGGTTAAGGCCAGCGCGGAAAAGAGAATGACGAGGCATTCACAGCAAAACGATCCTCGGTGATCAAAGCGACCACTGCTTCACCAAGACCAAATACACGATTTGTGTTCTCCCAAAATCAGCCATCTGCAATTATCGAGCTTTTCTCTTCTCTTTCTCTACCGTCCCGCAGTGGTCGGAATTGGCAGTTGTTGTTGCACCCGTCGCCCGCTTGTCTCTTATTCTAAGCCCACCTAGAGCATCATAGCCACAGATATATATTATAGCAGAGAGCTCCCTCTACGATTCGGCTTGGAGAGCTACAAAAATACCGCTATATAAATGCTGTGCAAGGGTTGTGACAGCTGCCCGGCTCGGCGCTCGGCATCGTTGCCATGTTGTGGTAAATTTGTTGTACCATAAGTCAGATGATCTATGAAGGCCTAACGTTAACGTTATACCAGCGTCTCCCATCTTTCTCCCATTTCGCAACATAAAGACAAGTGGACATCATGCAAACAAACAAATGTTAGGTATTGTCACAAACATGACCATGCAGGTATTACACTCCTTGTCAGTAATGATATATACAGTTTACATTTACCAAGTTGTTTTTATGCAGCTCTGATGATTTTAAATAAGTTGATTGAATACAGTGACTACTTGACATCCTCTCCAGCACATACACTCAAGAGTCCATCTTGTAAGTTATTGTGGTTCTTAATGTAGATAGCCACTTCATCCAAAATATGAGTCATGTTGCTGTAACTGGTATATACTGGTAAACGACGCGTAAGGTCAAAGAGCTCAATCACTGTTTGCCTAAATATTCAAATAGTTTTACTCAATGATCTAGGCCTACACAGTTTTCAGATCTGTGCCTGCTTTCAGCTGTTGAAGCAGCAAGCAGTGTGCAAACTTTTAGCTAATGCTGATTGTCACACATTTTTGTGCTTTGAATCTGTTATCAGCAGTTCTTTTTCTCAGAGTCTTTGCGTAAACTCAGTGTTGATATAGTATGTTGTACAAATCTTCTGTGCCTGTTCACAAACTTGAATTTCTCATGCAGTTTTCTTCATAAGTTTACAGACGGTTATGTACCCTACAACGACAGGCTTACAAATTGTTTTTTAACATAGTTTCTCAAGCTCCAAATCATATTGACCCGTATTGATATTGAGCCCGTATTTTTGGGTCTTCCCTGGTATAAAGCAGTTCTACCTTGTAAGGAGGCATTGTGTGAGTGCAAGGGGTTTTGGAAAATTGTGAAGTATCCCTTCAACTGGCTGTTTTAAAGTTGGATTGACACCCAGAGCAAATTGAAAATTGAAAATTGAACACTCACTTGTATGTGTGAGCATCTGTATGATGAGTGATCCCATTCACCACTTCATTCGCTATCACTTGGTTGTGATAGTGTACTCAAGAGAACTGGGGCATTCTCAGCTGCTGAACTGGAAGAATAAAAGAGAGGAGAGGGACTGTCATGAAAGCACATAATAGTAGAGTAAATGTACCTGCCCATCACACTGTAATGACGTATTCCCCCTCCACTCTTGCAGGTTTACTGTCAGGTAGCAACCTGAAGCCTCAGGTGAGCACAAGTGTCTTGAACAGAACAGTTAACATTGTCAGAGATGTGTAGGCTGTTAAAGTCACTATGTCTGTATGCGAAAGAAATATCTCAGTATATAAGTGCAGGTGTGTAACATGTCCCTCTTCCCTCCCTCAGGTGGGCAGGGACAGTCAGGTAACAGACATTTGATTCAGCAAAGCTCAGGGCTTTCAGCAGCAAAGCAAAAGGGAGACCACCTGCATCAGACTGCAGCCCAGTCTACAGAAATCATGAAAACAGTGCAGTGGGTTGTTTGAAATATGTCACACTTGCCACAGACGTTCTCTCAGACACACCGAACTTGTGGGTCAGAAGTCAGTAGTTATTGGTTACTCTGTGCAGCGAGCCATGTAGACAACCCAAGACGTCAATCAAAGAGACTGAGGTTCAAAGCAGTTGAACAGAGCTAAGCTCTGTCAGCCAACTCATGGATTCAGTATTGTGTGAATTGAGCATGTGCAGAGCCTGTATTTGGCATATAAATTCTGACTGTCCTGGCAAGCATAAACCCCGCTCAGCACTAGAGTTTAATGGTTTCCTATAACTTACAAATGATTATTTGCTGGTAATCAGATTTTTGATCTTTTCCTGGGATATCCAGGATTTCTTGCCACAGACAAAATTTGATTTTAAACATAAACGCAGATTATCAGTCATAGAACGGTGTTTGTTCAAATTGTAATGTAATTCTTTCATATTTGTTAGATCTAAGTACACCAAAAAAAAATCATGCATATTCTTCCATGGTGTAAGACTTAACACCACTGTCAAAAGGCAAACATTTTTCCAGTCGATGATTTAAATAGCCTGGGGGTGATGTAATACACTGCTAAATTATGTTTTTTTCCACAATGCCATATTTCAGTTCCTACCCAGCATGGACGGAGGGCCAACAGAGGGTGTAGGGGTGGTTGAGGTCACTGCCAAAGACTTCCCCTCCATCCAGGCCGTTCACAGCCAGGATGCCATGGTGGCTGACCTCCTCCAGCAAGCTGCAGAGGCCGGGGGCGTGGTAGAGGGACAAGCTGGAGTCGTCCTGGAACAAGGTTCTTATTAATTGGACACGAAATGGTCCCACAGTCAATATAAAAAGAGCACAGAGTAGTTTGGATTTCCATTGCCAGGAGACATGATTTTGTGGAGAATGTGGTCAAATATTTTATTCCCAGCAACATTGTGTTTCAGGTCACGGGGAAGGAATGGTGGCAACCACTCAGGCCCAACAGCAGCTGATGGAAGCTGGGGTTGGGGTAGGTGTGGAAGGTGGAGCAGGGGTTGAAATGATGGTTATGGACTCACTGGACCCCACCCTGTTGCAGATGAAGACTGAGGTAAGCTCATTGTTAAGAGCATTGTGTTTGATTTGACATGATATTTTTTCAGTCTTGGTAGCTGTCGAAGACATGGTCATACAAGAATGTTTCATTTATGTTGCTTTCACTTCAGTTTTATAAATTAAATCGGCTAGAACAGAGGGCACCTAATGTGTATCGTCTATATCGTCACCTTTACTCACGTGACGCATAATCGATACACTTGCGTCAGTTGTCGATTTTCTTTAATGTACAAACTTTGCCACGTAGGATTTTCCCACATTTTGCACATCTTCCTAGAGAGAGCGCCGATCATTATGAGAACAGCAATCAAATAGTTTCATTAACAAGAACAAGTAAACACACACAGCATGGCGGAGGAGAAGAAGGTGGTGGAGCTGCCGTCTCCATTTACGTCAAAAGTCTTTGGTCTCTGCTACTCCGATACGGTCTCGTTAGGAGACCTCTGGTTTTATTTTAATTGAATGCAGCCTTTCTTACCTGGTAACTAGTCGCTGTTGTAACGTTGCATGAACAGACTTTTTATTTATCTTCCGCGGCAGCGAACATAACACATGGCCTTTCAGTAACTATGATGCTGCAGCCTGAGCTCATCCAGACCCTTCATGGCTGATTAAAGTAACTTAACTACCATTAATAGCATGTACTTCTCTGTGGCTGAAGTACCGTGCAGGTACTTCTCTTACACAACGGGAGAGACTCACCTGCCAACACAACCCCGCTAGACTACATCACACATACTGTAGAGGTTATCCACAAGGCCACCTTCCTTAAAGGGGCAGGCTCGACCGGTAACACATAGGTGCAGTTAGGCTGTGGGTGTGCTAACCTAGCCTGTTAAAAAAACAATAGTTATTCTGTCTCTGAAAAATAACTATATTAATTCATATAATTAGTAAGTGTTTGTTTACCTGATAGACAGAGAGTGGGCATGGATGGAAGAAGAGGTCTTGCATAGATATCATGATGTATCGTATTAGGAATCGCCTGTATCGTGATATCATCGTTATTGTGGGCAAAATATTGTGATTGTATCATATCGTGAGTATGTCTGTGATTCCCACCCCTAGTAACTGCCCATTAAAATTAAGTTGATTTGCAGGTGATCGATGCTGCAGTTGGGGGATCATCAGCAACAGTGGGTGTTGTTGGAGGGGTAGCGGGTGCGGCTCACCAAGCAACTGTAACAACAGTGGACCAGACTCAAATCATCACACTACAGGTAGGTGCTATTTTTTTCTCATCCTGCAGTTCATCTTTTATCTCTGTTGGGGGAAGGCTGGATTGGCAAGCTGTCTGTAAACTTTTAAGAGGTTAAATTCTCTGATGGTTGATAGATGGTAGATTCCCTGGAGATCTGTGCTGACCTCGAGTGTCTCTGTCCTCAGGTGGTAAACATGGAGGAGCAGGCAGCTTTGGGTCTGGGGGAGCTTCAGTTGGTCCAGGTACCTGTTTCTGCCACCACTGTAGAGGCCCTGCAGCAAGGCACCTTTGTAGACACAACAGCCATGCCGAAGGACGGAGACCCGGTCATCTGCCACACTCTTCCGCTGCCTGAGGGCTTTCAGGTACACAAACAGACATACTCATTCGTTGGGCTTTAACTAAGACGTACAACACCGATGTGTGACTGCATTTGAAAATAAGCAACTGCATCACTTGTTATTTTTACACCCCTGGCGAAATACACTTTCATAAGTAATAAATAAAAGTAAAAACATTTCATAAATCTGTTCACTTTTAGTCAAAAGTTTGAATCAGTCAGACCACAAAACAGTGTGAACTTTAATATGCTGAGGAGATTCTGCTCATGTCAGATCAGTCTGTAAATGTAAGTGTAAAATTTGAAGGGGCAATGTGTGAACAGATACATACACATAACTTAAATAAATAAATGAGACCTTCCCCGACTTTCTCGGTTGCCTGTCCATGCCAAGTCCATGTAGCTTGCTAGCTAACTGGTATAGTGAAGGGCAACAAAGGCAACAGAGTTTCATTCACAACAGAAGCGAAAGCGAAGTTGACACACTATTTGCTAAACCTAACGTTAGTTAGCTTGCTACCACCATTATTACCATCGGCTACCTATAACATGTAAAAATACCGACTCATACGGGCCAGTAATATTGCGTTCGCAATATGATAGCTGACATATCTTGTTACAGCATTTGAAGTGGTGTAACTTGGAAACATGCTTGTCATCTTAGAAAAAGATCATAAGATTGTGATGTCTGCAACTTCAGCAATATCTGCTACCTAACCTTTGAAACATAGCTCCATTCACTCACCGGAGCAGCTCCTCTCTGCAAATGTGTATCAGAGCCGATAATTGGCCAGGCCGATAATCAGTAGACCCATAATATCTAATGTATATATTTTACAGATATATGTTATATATATATATATAAACATAATGTATAATTCCATTGGGCACATAGTTTCTCTTTTTTACTTCAGCACCTACAGAAAACAAGACACAATGATTTGTCTATAGTGATTAATTGACTAAACAATTAATTCATTTGATGTGTAGGTAGTTAAGGTTGGTGCTAATGGTGAAGTGGAGACAGTGGAGCAGGAGGAGGAGGGAGGAGAAGCCCACCCTGAAGAGGAGGAAGAGGAGGAGGTGGGGAACCAGCTGCTGGAAGAAGGGGAGGATGAGCCCATTCAGCCTCAGAATGACGACCCAAACTGGGCTAAAGACCCGGACTATCAGCCCCCATCTGGAGCTGTGAAGAAGACCAAAAAGGCAAGATAGTTGTGTGGTATTAATCTCTTTGTTACTGGGGACGTGAGACTCTTCTCTGTAATTGAACTGGACTTGTATAACATCTTGACAGGTGTATATTACCAGATGATAAGGTCTAATGACTTGCTGTTTGTCCAGGGTAAAAAGAGTCGTCTGCGTTATGCTGAAGGAGATAAGGACATGGATGTCAGTGTCTATGACTTTGAAGAGGAACAGCAGGAGGGCCTCCTGTCTGAGGTCAACGCTGAGAAAGTGGTGGGCAACATGAAACCACCCAAACCCACCAAGATCAAGAAGAAAGGTGAGACACTGCTGGACTGATGGTATGATGGCAATGACACTATCAGTCGCTGTTTGTGAAGTTTGATTTGGGTTACCTCTTTAAAGTTGCTGTGGCTTGGAATTAAAAAACTGCAGTACGAACCACATTTGCTTGTCACCACTGGCTTCGATTCATCACTCTTAACTGTAGATAAACAGTGGCTGTAATATAATCTGTAACAGGCTGTGATACAGTGAAGTTACCAGAAATTAATTGACGTCAAAGTTTTCACAGTGCATACTACTTACCCACAGTACATTTTTAATTTTTTTTTTTTATTTAACTTTTATTTATACAGGTAATCTCATTGAGACACAGGGTCAGACAGGACATTCAATACTGACACAAAATAGAACACAAATTCTAAAAGTGATAAGTGCACAGTGCCAGAGTGGTAGTCAGATTTCTAAAAAACTATGTGCAAGAGCATGCCCCCAATCCCGTAGGGGAATCATGCTGGACAGCTTCAGTTCCTGCTGTAGCGTGTTCCAGGCTGATGGGGCAGAATAGGAGAAGGCCTTTTTACCAAATTCTGTACGGACTGAGGGGATGGAGAAAGTGATGAAGCCCTGGGAGCGTAGGCTATGGCAGCACTGTTTACGTGACATGTAAGTGGATAAATAAGTGGGCAGCAGTCCAAGGATGGATAAGAAAATAAGAACATTGCAATCCATTTGTTTGTTTGGTTTCCTGTTAGTTGATAAATCGCAGTAATTCTTCTTCCTGTGGTCCACATGAGAATGTTATACAGTGACAATACAGATTAACACCAAATCACAATCACAACTACAAAACAACATGCAAGATCAGCGTTAGCATCAACATTACACTGTATACTTGGGTTATAGTATGTACAGTGTAACATTACATACAACATTAGTTACAGCACTAGAAGACAAACAGACAAGCTCTGCTATTATTAGCAATAATCACCATTACGATTATTATATTATGATATTGTAATCCCTATTACTGTAACAATATCCACAGTATGTGATACAGCATTGTTCCACAATACAATACTATAATATATTGCAACATAATACTATTATTATCATCACCTCTGCATTATTATCATGACCTTACTATTGCTGCAGTGAGTGCTATCATAGTAACAGAATGCTTTTTAAATATGTAAAACTAGATACATTTTCTTGAGTATTCTATCTAGGGAGTAAATTCCATTCCCACCTTGCTCAACATATGACAGTTATGTGTATCAGGCCAGGGTCTAAACTGTAGAGTAATGATTGCACTGATTAGTTTCAGCCCACTGTGCTTATTAGTGTTGCCTGTTGTACACAAAAGGGCAATGTAATCTTACCATGTCAGCATGTTATTTTTTTTTTTGCTCTGCACTGAGTTGGGTGGGAATGTAATGCTAAAAGCAATGAAAATAGAAAAAAAACACTGGTAACGCTGGGTGATAATTCAATATTATTGCTTATCAACTCTAAGTGGAATTATGTCACAATGAAAAGATTATATTCTGTCGTCCAAATTGTAATTGAAGACTAAGTTTTTAGTTTTCAATTATGCTCCAGATACGATGTTTAGTTTGTCATTGTTTTGCACTGAGACAGTGGATGTGGGATTGTGATACAAACACTGTTGTTGAATGTGAGGTCTGTGTATGTCATTGTTGTGTGTTAGGAGTGAAGAAGACATTTCAGTGTGAGCTGTGTAGCTACACATGCCCTCGACGCTCCAACCTGGACAGACACATGAAGAGCCACACTGACGAGAGACCTCACAAATGTCACCTGTGTGGAAGAGCCTTCAGGACGGTCACCCTGCTAAGAAACCATCTCAATACTCACACAGGTATTCAATAACACACATCTTCATAAAAATATGTTAGACTCCAATTAGACCAAAATAGTAGTATTTCAAGAGGAGGCAGAAGAATGGTTGAGTTTTTCAACAACATGCATGGATAGCTTACCCGTGTCTTGTTTTCTATTTATGCAGGAACTCGTCCACACAAGTGCACAGACTGTGATATGGCTTTTGTCACTAGTGGAGAGCTGGTTCGTCATCGTCGCTACAAACATACACATGAGAAACCCTTCAAATGCTCCATGTGTGACTATGCCAGTGTGGAGGTAAGATGAGCCCCTGTTTGCTTTATGTTCTTGAAGTTTTACAAAGTTTAAAGTTTAATGTGTTACATTTGCTACACTAATCTCCATCCACATCTACTCATCCAAGTGTGAAGAAGAGTAAAGGATAAATTCACACCTCTGTAGCCAGCAGCACTAAGTTAAAATGTATGCCTCCAACAATTTAATCCACACTGTTTCGACAGTAGATATATAACTGCTCTGCTCCAAGAATCCAAAACAGCTACTAACTGCAGAACCTATTTAATGGCATATACATTTTTGCTACAGCGTTCTGATATGTGACTGTATTTGTGTGTGGATATTGTGTAGGTGAGCAAACTAAAGCGCCACATTCGTTCCCACACCGGCGAGCGCCCATTCCAGTGCAGTCTTTGCAGCTATGCCAGCAGAGACACATACAAACTGAAGAGACACATGAGGACACACTCAGGTAAAACTGACACCATAACTGCTTTTCTACATTTATGAAGTAGTGAAGGAGGACAAAGTGGTATACAGGGATGCAAACTTGTCACCTTCTGGCGAAAATCGCCATTTTGAATCCAAATTGGGTCATTTGTGTTATTCGTGTAGATCCTATGAGTTTTTGAAATTGGCGGATGTCCTGGGTCTGCGAGGACAGAGTCACGGGGAATTAAATGAGAACCACACCCTCTGAGTTGTCCAAAAAAA
>NTHP01000346.1:311518-363719 GCA_003416845.1 Oplegnathus fasciatus | reverse complement strand
AAAAAAAAAAAAGCCAAAAACCCCCCAGCTCCTGGCTTCTGTGCTCGGCATGTGCAATGCACCTGAGAGTGAAGACTGAAGAGGGCCGTCTCCGGGAGGTCAGTTTTTGACTGCCTGCATGCCTTAATGTAACATGCCTTACATTAGAGTTATGAGAACCTTTAATTGGCTTATATGACGATATGTCAAGCTTGGGACTGTTGCCTGATGAGGTTGAGTTGTTTTGATTTAGCAAACGCTAGACATCACAATTTGGATGTAACGTTATTTCCACGGTGTCTAACGTTAGCTAGCGTACTTGTTATTCCAAAATCTACTTGTATACTGTTACTGACGTTAGGGTTCTGGGACTATTCATTTAACGCTACTAATGTTACCATTTTGCCAACGATTACAACATAAGTTGAGCTTCGTTACTCGTGATGTAGTTAAACGGAATGCTTGTTACAGGAGCCTAATTATGTCACTTGAGAAGGGGGCCAAGGCCCCCCCCAACACACACACACACACACACACACACACACACACACATACACACATACATACATACACATACACAACATGTTCTGTTTATATAGCAATTTCAAAATGGCAAAATTGTGTGTATAAATGCAAGATGGGTGGCAACATTTGTGATAATTTACTTAACTTTAACTACAGTATGTGAATTCAGTGTTCATTATCTGGGTTTGTTTGATGAACTTTATTGTATAGTGGATGCAATGCACTTAATTTGGGCCCGGCTTTGCACTCACGCTTTTTTTTTAAGTGCCCTGAACTGATGTCCCCCTTACATTACTTTTGTAGCAGTAACATTACATTAATTCTAGGGTGAGTTCTTCCCCTATGTCCTCATGCTAAAATCGACAGTAAATCCATGCCCCCAGACCCCTCTAGGGGGTTCGCATCTTTGCCACCTTTTTCATCCCTGATGAGTTTGCATCCCTGGGTATAGTTTTCAGAGATATAGTATTGTTTTTTTGTGTTGTTTTTGTCCATGTTTTCAGTTACAGACTGGTGACAAATTAAAGGAAAAACTTGATTAAATGAGTGGAGAAACATAACAAATGCAGATCTGGTGGTTATGCTGTGGGGGGCATTTTGCTGGCATGGTTTGGGTCCACTTGTCCCCTTAGAGGGAAGGGTCACTGCAAATCAATACAAAGTTGTTCTGAGTGATCACCTTTATCCTATGATGAAACATTTCTATCCTGATAGGAGTGGTCTCTTCTAGGATAACAATGCCCCCATCCACAGGGCACGAGGGGTCACTGAATGGTTTGATGAGGATGAAAATGAATCATATGCTATGGCCTTCACAGTCACCAGATCTCAACCCAGTTGAACACCTATGGGAGATTTTGGAGCGACGTGTTAGACAGCGCTCTCCACCACCATCATCAAAACACCAAATGAGGGAATATCTTTTGGAAGAATGGTGTTCATCCCTCCAGTAGAGTTCAGAGACTTGCAGAATCAATGCCAAGGAGCACTGAAGCTGTTCTAGGGGTACATGGTGGCCCAACACCTTATTGAGAGACTTTATGTTGGTTTTCCTTTAATTTCTCACCCGTCTGTATTTTCTAGTTCCCTTACAAAAGGAATTTATTCAAATTTGCCTTTTGCTTAGCCCCTTCCCCATTAATTATCAATTACAGTCAACTACAAAACAATAATTTTCATTTGTAATGGGTGAAATTAGGTTGTACTGATGGATGCAGTATTGTTAAAATCTATACTTTTGGGGTAATTTATTCATTGTTTTTTTTCTTTTGTATTCTTTTATGGTTCTGTTAGATTCGAAAAAATTAATGAGAATGAGAATGGCATTGATCAGTGATAAACCTGTGTACATGCTCAATCCTCTTCTCAGGAGAGAAACCTTATGAGTGCTACATCTGCCACGCCCGATTCACCCAGAGTGGAACCATGAAAATGCACATTCTGCAGAAACACACAGAGAATGTGGCCAAATTCCACTGTCCACACTGTGATACCGTCATCGCACGCAAGAGTGACTTGGGTAGCACACACAAACACACACACACACACATTAAACTTGCCAGACAGACAAGATAGTTTACTTTGCCATGTTGTTTTGTTCTACTTTTCTCTTGTCATGTCTCTGTGTGAATCTCCAGGTGTCCATCTTCGTAAGCAGCACTCGTTTATTGAGACTGGAAAGAAGTGTCGTTACTGTGACGCCGTTTTCCATGAACGCTATGCTCTGATCCAGCATCAGAAGTCCCATAAGAATGAAAAGAGGTTCAAATGTGACATGTGTGACTACTGCTGCCGGCAGGTGTGTGTACACAAATATCTTTGTGTAGTGATATGTACAGTTACCATACTCCTAGTAGTTCGTTAACATAAAACTATGACTAAATATGTTCGTCAACGACCTTTATTTCCGTGACTAAGACAAGATGATGACGAGACAGCACCGATGTCATTAAACACTAACTATGACTATATCAACAGGCAATATTGTTGATGAAAAAAGGCGACTTTTAGAGACTAAAATGTAGTTTAAAACATAAAAACTTTACCAATCTCTCTTTATTTTCGTTGACAAAAAAGAGGAGATGATATATTATAGACTGTTTTTTTCAATGTAGCAGTTCAGAGAGAGAGAGAGAGAGAGAGAGAGTCAGTCGGTGTCACAAGTGTCTGTTATATGCAGGGGGATGACGATGTGAAACTAGCGGGGCAAGTATGTGCTATATGGGAAACGCTGATGTTTCAGCTCGATTGCAAGTTTATTTAAAGCAGCAGTAGGAGCTTCAGTCTAAAACTAGCGACCTTTGTTCAATATAATCTGATGACTAAAAAAGATTAAATGTCAACAACAACCAGACTTTTAGTCAACTGAAACTTGACTAAAAGAAAACAGGATGAGGTTGACTAAATATGATAAAAACTAACAAGGACATTTGACACGGGATTAAGACTAAGACTAAATAAAAAGATAGCTGACAAAATTAACACTAGTAGCAAATGAGTAATTTCCTTTTGGAATATCAGTTATGGGTCACCCAAGCCACTTCCGCTGAAATTATACAATGTATTGAAATGATTTTTTAAAATAACTTTTTAAATTACTTATTAACTACAGCATGGCTGTAGACAAAAGTGTCTAGCGTCTAGCGTCTCTGTGAGTTATGTTTACCATCTTGTCCTTTTAGCATATCAGTTGGTAGATGTGTGCCAGTAGAAGTAATTTTACTATATGAGTAAGAAGTTTGACCTGCTCTTGGCGCTAGAGGAATAGTCAGGGGATCGCCAAAGTCATTAAGATTCATCTTCTGGGGACCATGAATGTCTGTACAAAATTACATGGCCTCCATCCAGTAGTTGTTGAGATATTTCAGTATGGACCAAAGTGGTGGGCAGACTGACAAACAGATTGACATTGCCATCCATTGGATGTTGTCACTACCATGGCAAAAAATGTAATTACAATTGATTGATGGTTCTGTCTGTGGTTTTTAACTCTGTGTCCCATATTGCTGGGTCCAGGAGCGCCACATGGTGATGCATCGTCGAACCCACACTGGAGAGAAACCATATGCCTGCAGTCAGTGTGAGAAGACCTTTAGACAGAAACAGCTGCTGGACATGCACTTCAAACGCTACCATGATCCCAACTTCGTCCCCACCGCCTTTGTCTGTCCCAAGTGTAGCAAGACCTTCACTCGCAGGGTAAGGGACAACCTCTCTTTCTAGCTGAAGTGAAGTCTTCGTTGGTTCAACATGGACTAATAAGAAGTTACAAATGTCATCAGACTATCAAATATTGTGTTCTTGTAGAACACCATGGCTCGCCACGCTGAGAACTGCAGCGGTGAGGTGGAGGATGCCGAGAATGGAGCTCCAACCCCAAAGAAAGGGAGGAGAGGAAGAAAGAGGAAGATGAGGAGCAGGAGAGATGAGGATGACAGCGGTGAAAATTTGACTTGATTTGATTTGTATGCAAGTATTGGCATGATGCTGTGTTTGCTCATTTCCAATTAGTTTATCTGATGTCTGTCTTTGATGTATATCTATCATTCAGAGGAGGATCATGCTGAACCTGACGAAGAGGATGAGGCTGAGGGTGAGGGTGAGGAAGAAGCATCACTGCTACAGGAAGAGGAGGAGGAGGAGGCAGAAAGCATGGAATTGGACCAGGCTCCTGCCGCCATCCCAGTACCAGCTCCCGACGAGCCACCTACCAAGAGGAAACGAGGCCGACCCCCAAAGAATGCCCCCAAGCCTCCAACACCCAGCAAGTCAGTCAGGGTGGCTGCCAAAACGACTGCTTCTGGTGAGAACACTCATAGGATTTATTGGACAAAAAATTTGATTAGTTGATGTTAAAGGGCACTCTAATGGAAAACGCGATGTATTTAGTCTTGGGGTGGGGTGGTCACTTATAATATTTAAGTACTGTAAAGGCACATGTACTATAGCTAGGTTCCAGTCAGTCATGGTCAAACTGCTGACTGGAACAATCAAAGTATTGCAGCTGATGATAATAACTGGTTCACTTAAAGATTTAAGACTATTGAATCATGCAAGATGTTACTGAATCTTGCATATCATACCAAACTTCTCTGAAATGTTGATTAACTGAATATACGCAGTCTATAGTGACTTATCAGGCTACAGTTTTCAGAAAGGTCAGTGTGTACAACAGTTATTACATGTGTCAGAGAACTGTAAAACTAGAAATCTTAGTTTGCTTCTTTGACCTTCTAGCCTATCATATACAGCATTTTGATTAAATATAATGTCACTTTCTATTTGCAACTCTGGGAAGAAATCACTGCGGCAATTACTTTCTCCTTCATTGCAATTTTGGCAAGGTAAACTAGGACAGTGCTGTGTACAGTGCTACACACCACAGGGTATTCAGAGATGCAAACTCCTCACCTTTCTGCGAAATACGCCGTTTTGAGATCAAAATCGAAATAGGTCACCTACAAGATACGTGTAGATCCGAGGAAAATTTTTTTGGGTGGGTGGGGGGAGGGGGGAACGGTCGGTCGGGTTGATCGGGATCACTCGCGGACAGCCCGTCAGGAGCACTGAGAGGTTCCCGGTGGCCTGAGGGTCGTTTTGACTGGTCGTGAACCGCGGTCAGTCAGTCTGTCAACTTGACCAGCAATGATATAGCAAGCAGGAATGAGTTGACTAGCGTCTCAGAATCCACACAGGCCAGAGCTTCCGTTCGCAAGCCAGAGTCAAAACTTTTGTACAGTGGCTGTTTTTTTTAAACATATAGGCTAGATCTAAGTTTTTTATAAATTTTACTAATTACATGCCTGATAGTGGAAGAGTGTTAATAAATAACCTACTATAAGCTGATTTCCAACATACTGTTTTATCTTGTTGTTGTCATCTTGTTTTTCTCTATCCACGCAATGTTCTCACCTTTTTTACCCCTTGCTTATTTGCATCCCTGGGTATTGTATCTGGTATGTAGTGCGCTGTGGCAAAAGTTGAGGCATGACATTTTGTTGGTATTGTGTCTGTCAAAAGAGAGGGTAAGTCATGCCTCAGTCGTAGTGAAGACATTTGAGGACTAAAAATAGCAGCTGAATGGTGAACAGACTTGTTTTGCAAGTGTGCTTACTATGCGAAAATATAGAATTATAACATATAGTCAGCCTACAGATAAACTCCAGAGGTAATTTCAATCATTGTCTCGCCACCTTCAGATAAATTCCGTTCTTTCCTGTGCCAAGTTTTCACTTTTTATTCCCATAACCCCTGAATGCAGCACTAAAGTGTGTCTTCGTTGTTGTATTTTGTAGCTGCTGCCATCATTCAGGTGGAAGATGAGAGCACCGGAGCAGTGGAGAACATCATAGTGAAGAAGGAGGATGGCGACACCTCTGCTGCGACACCTCTAGAGCAGGGAGTGGCCCTGACCGTGGAGGGGGTGGGGCTAGACGGGGAAGGAGTGGAGACTGTTGAGCTGGCTGTGAATGAGGAAACGGCGGCCGTTGCTGCCAACGGAGATCTGACGCCAGAGATGATCCTCAGCATGATGGACCGGTGAACACAACACACAGCCACATACGTAGCCGGACTATGAGTATTACACATTAACATTTCCACATCCTTGGCCTTCACCTGACGTTCCATCTGTGTGCGCTTTTAACAGCAGCCATTTTGCCTCCATTGAAGTGGCTGCAAAAATGGTGGCAGCAAAAACAACCATGCACAAAGAAGGGAAGCCGCATGTAAATACTTACACACAGTAACTTCACACACACACACACACAAAATACCAGATACTGCACACTTGTCATCTCCCACATGATATACAGATATCGTCCAAGCTAATGACAGACTGCTCCCTGCTCTTAAATGCTTTTTTCAGTTTGAATGTCTTCTGAATGAATCATTGTGTATTTTGCTACTTGTTTCTACCCCAAGCCACATCCTGTGTCAGTCTCTACCCACACACTCTGCAGTTAATGTTCAGCTCCTCTCCATGTTTGCCAAATGGAGACATTATTTGATCTACCCTCACTTTTCACCATGATTTTCTGCTGTCCTGCTTGCTGTTCTTGCAATGCTGATGTTGCTAATTCCAAGCCTTTATATGTGTATATATAGATATAAATGTAGTTTTTCTTAATGAAACGTAGTATATGGTACTTGAGTTTGCCTCTGAGATACCACTTGCTCTCAGTCATTTGATCTGTATATTTTTTTCCCCCAAAGTATGATTTTCCTCCTTGGCCTGTGTAAACACATGGTCCATGTTGTGGTGTTATTAGTTGGCTGTTTGTACATGCAGGCTTTTATAGTAGGAACAGAAGGATTCTTCTTTATATATGAGCAAATGGGCACAGGAAGATACAGTCAAATTAAGTCAGTGATAACTACTTTTCAGCTTTCTAGTTCATCTGTTTGACAGCCACACTGCCAGCCCTCAACCTCGTTCTAATGGAAATGCACCGTCAGTCAGCTCATGCAAATTAAATACTTGAGATAACTGCTAATTTAGTTTCTCAGCACCAACATAGTTTGAGATGAAGCTTTTTTTTTTTTTTCTCCTACCTTTCGCTGATGGAAGATATTTGTCATTCATAGCCAATGTTCCTCCTTCAGTTCCAAATTTTGAAGGAGAAAGTAGATAGTTTGCCATCACATAAACTGAATGATCCCGGCCGGTTGGAGAAAATACAAGTAATCCTGATTTAATTGATAAAACATGGTACTACAGTTGTGATTTTAAACATTCCAAATACATAAATTAACATGGAATTATTAATAATTATTTTTCCTTTGAATGTATTTACTTCCCAGTTCATACTGTGCTTGGAACAGTTGTCAAAGATCAGATTGTGAATCAGTGTGTCACTCAAACACCCCCTCCCCCACAATAATCAGTGATCACCAACGATGGCAGGTGGTTTGCATGTAAATACACATTTTAAACCCTTAGCTTTTTGATTTATTGTGAACCTTTTTTTAATATTTTTAAATAGCGGATTTGGAGATGCGCTGGTTAAAAGGGACATCTTGGTTTTCATTTATAGGCTAACCATGTTACTGCCATACCTGGTACTCCATGTCCTGAGCCTGTAAAGGTGATTTGCAAAATGACCTCTCCATCATGCTTTCCTTTCACAGATGAGCCCCTCTTAACTAACCAAATTGAATTGAGCTAATCTGAACCACTATCATTTTTCTGTCTATATTCAGTTGCTCATAGCCATTTTGTAACTGCTTTGATACTGTTTTACAGTTTTCAGTTCTGGCCATTTTGTTGTTGCCGCAGCATTTCTCTGCGGTTGGTTCAGTTCAGTTGTGTGACTGAAGCTTTGTCTCATTCTGTTCTCCCTTAACTCTTGGCCCAAAGGGGTGAGGTCAGTTTCACCTATAAAGGAATGAGAGGTTTTTGAGTATCTGCTGAAAGAAAAAACTGTTTGGCACCCATCTAAAAACGTTTATTCAGCTAGTAAACTATATGTAATAACAAAAAGTTCTTCTTGTTCTTTTTTGACGGGTTTTAATACTGTATTTGGAAGGGTGACAGTTTTTGGAAGCTGTGTATTTGGTTCGCTGTGCTATGTGACTTAATTAGGTAATAAAGATCAGCCCTTCACTAAGGCCCTATTAGCCTTGCAGTTCCACTAGCCCTGAGCTTTCAGTCAGTGTCCATTTGCAGCTGATACTAAGGTATCCCCTTGGCCCAGGCCAATCACTCCAAATCAGAGTTATCCTTGATTTTATTTATAAAAAACACAAGGTTAAGATCGCTTGTGGGAATTAAGGTTAGAAGAAAAAGGAATCTTCATGGGCCAAATCTAAACAACTCATATGATTTGAGTCTTCTGAAGATGTTAGTCCTTAGAATAGGGCTAAAAGCTCTGAAGTGACGGTTTGACCACAGGTTATGATGGTTGTTATGTGGCCTTCCTTTTATCACAATATTTATTTTTATTGTTAGATGGAACCATTTCTACTGTAACATAACTTTGGTTAGATGCCCAGTATTGTAAAAACCAGGCTGTAAGGAACCATGGACACAGAAATGGTCACCGAAAGATAGTAGTGCCAAGATACTGATAGGTGTCTGAGGAAATCAATGTTCATATATCAAATTGACACTTTGCAAGAATCATTCAGAAACATCAATTCTGTGAGTGTACTGCTGTGGCCTGAGATCTCATTCTGTAAAACAAGAAAGAACAAAATGTTCTGTTATCACTCTATCATGTTATTGTTCTGCAGGCGGACAGATGGAAAATGGATGTTTGACTGTTCTCATAGCAACAGCATTGTTGTTTGTTTACACATTGCTTGATTGTTTTGGCAGAAGAATTGAGAGTTTTACGATGGTTTTAAACACATCACTGTTTTAAGACCAAGAAAACATAAGAAACCTTTGCAATGTCATTTTTGAAGATGAGACACTGTATAGCTGATGAAAAATAAAATCATCCTAATGGGCCCATGACTGTTGCATGCGTCTATTCTTTCAATTAGCTATACAATTGCGGGGCAGTGTTATGTTGAAGGAGGTTTTAACTAGCACAAAACCTATCCAGTCCCACAACACAGTATGTGTATTTAAGAGCATCGCTCTTTTTCCAGGTCAGTATAGCAAAATATATGTGGTAGAGCTGGGTGATGTGGATAAAAATAACCTCTGGATATATGTCAAGTTTAGCAGCATTACAAGTAATAAAGAGAGGGAATGCATTGGGTTGTTTAGGTTAGGTATTGATTGACATTTTTAAAGATCCCTTCAAACATGTTTTACATGCAGTGATTCTGCGGGTCCTTAAAAAGTCTTAAAAAGTCTAAAATCCAATAATATGAAATTAGATTATTAAATTGTCTTAAATAATGTCTAAAATAATTACTTTGTTTCTGTCAGTTACTTTCATGTAATATGGGTAAGTGCAAGTTCAGTGAGATCTGGCTCAAGAACAGCACATTTAGTGCTTGGTTGAAGCCTGTTGAAAATTACAAATTTGAAGCCTGCTTCACCTTGTTGCAGGAAAATGCTCAAATTAGGAACTTTGGGTATGAAGGCATTAGAGTCGCATGGGAAGTCAGGCCTGTGCAGAATCGATCACCGGCGATCAGCGCACAATGCATGCCGGTTAGATTTGTGTCCGACTTGATCCCGACTGGCTCTGACGTCATGCACACGTGGGCAACGATAACCTCACGAGATCAAGACGGCTGCAGGTTTTAGAGCCAGGCGCCGCAGTTGCCTGGCTGTTGCCGGATCAAAGAGCTGACAGGCTCTGAGTTTTGACCACAAACACCACATTTTGTAGAAAGTCCTCATTTTCTGTGTAGTTGTAATATTTAACTTTAGATTGTATTAGTCTAATGCTGTGCAAGGAAGGTTTAATCTGTTAACAGTGTGGTTAATAATAATAATAATAATAATAATAATAATAATAATAAGTTATTTATACGGCACTTATCAAAACAAGCAGTTACAACAAGGCAGACATAAAAAGAACAAAGGATAGAAAACAATGCCAGATACACATTTCCACATATACAGTATATAATTACAAACAATCAATAAATAAAGATTATCAGAAAGCCTAATTAGAACTTGATGACACCGATTGTCAGCCAGAGAAGTGGAGTAGGCTATGTTTAGTCTAAGAATTCCAGAGGTTATAACTATTGTGAAGCGACAGAAAACCTATTAAAAGAATAACACAATTATTTGGAACAGAGTAGTTATAATTGTTGCTTTTCCTCCCCGTACGTAGCCTCTGTCTGTAGCCGTGAGAACGTTTAGACTGTTGATTCAGTCGTTCAATTTCTTAAATTTTGGGTCATATGATTTTTAAATGACAGGGCCTTTACATACATTTTCAGTGTGGCCTGTACTTATTCAATAAATGTGACTTCCAAGGGCTAAAATCTGCCCAATCTTTCTCTGATTCTCTCCTCAATTATAACAGTGGCATCGTTAAAGAAATAAAAAGTAATGATAGACAAATGAAAAGTAGATTTATTGTTTTGGGAAAAATCCACTTTGTATAGCCTCAAAACCTTGAACCTAAAAAGCATTATCAAATCATTGGTGCAAAGTTTTTTTCTATTTACATTTGTGAGATTAAATATTAAACATCACCAACCACATCTCATATGCCCATTAAGATGATTAATACAGTGGAATTTATGTGCAAAGAGCTAATTGCTAAAGAAAAATGATTCACACTGAGTCAAATTTCAGTTCAGATATATTGGTTATTTATCGGACAATTGCAGTAAAGCATAAGACATACATTATTGAGTGACATCATCAGCAAAACAGAAAAAATACAAAGCACTAGACTAAATTAACTGTAACAGAGGCCATATGCTTTGGTTCATTTGAAATATTTACAAAGAACAAATCACCTTCTCCATTCATAGAAAAGTAGGGGGATTCTTCTGCTTCAGCTTCATCAGCGATCAAGAATGCATTCGCCATTTCTTCAGTCAGCTGAAGTGAATGTGGTCTGCAAACTACAGGTAGCCTACAGATGGATTTAACAGGATGTAAATATTTCTGTGACTTCCTGTATATTCTCTGAAGGCTGCTAGAAACTGTCCAACTTGACTTCAGATTTTTGTCACCGCCTCCTGCTGCTGCTGCCTGATCTTGTCCACTTTCCAGGCAAGGCAAAACCTATTGGATTATGAAGTTAAGCTAAAATTGTTTCTGTCAATGTTGATTTCATCTCATATGGGTAAGTGCAAGTTCAGTGAGATCTGGCTCGAGAACAGCACATTTACTGCTTGAAGCCTGTTGAAAATAACAAATTTGAAGGCTGCTTCACCTTGTTGTAAGCTGCCTGCCACCTGACCTGTCACATGATCCCTGACATGTCACGTGACACCTGACCTGTCACATGATGCCTGACCTGTCACCTGATCTGTCACCTGATATGTCACATGACACCTGACATGTCACATGACACCTGATCTGTCACCTGACCCATCAGCTGCCACCTGACATGTCACATGACACCGAATCTGTCACCTGTCATGTGACATGACACCTGATCTGTCACCTGACCATCAGGTGCCAAATGACCTGTCACATGACACCTGATCTGCACCTGACCTGTGACCTATCACATGACACCTGACCTGTCACCTGACACCTGACCTGTCACATGACACCTGACCTGTCATCTGAGTCGTCACCTGACACCTGACATGTCACATGACACCTGACCTGTCACCTGAAATCTCACGACACCTGGTCTGTCACCTGACCTTTCACCTGCCACTTGACCTGTCACAAGACTCCTGATCTGTCATCTGACCTGTCACATGACATCTGACCTGTCACCTGACATGTCACATGACACCTGATCTGTCACCTCACCTGTCACCTGCCACCTGAACCAGGGTTTCTGCCGGTCCTTAAAAAGTCTTAAAAAGTCTAAAATCCAATAATCTGAATTTTAGGCCCTAAAAGACACATGGCCTGTCACATGATGTCTGACCTGTCACCTGACATGTCACATGACGCCTGATCTGTCACATGATCCCGGATATGTCTCATGACACCTGACCTGTCACATGACACCTGACCTGTCACATGACACCTGACATGTCACATGGCACCTGATCTATCACCTGACACATCATCTGCCACCTGACATGTCACATGATTCACCTGATCTGTCACCTGTCATGTGACATGACACCTTACCTGTCACCTGACCTGTCACCTGCCATCTGACCTATGACATGACACCTGACTTGTCACCTGACATGTCACATGACACCTGACCTGTCACTTGCCGCCTGACCTGTCACATGACACCTAATCTGTCACGTACCTGTCACCTGCCACCTGAACCAGGGTTTCTGCCGGTCCTTAAAAAGTCTTAAAAAGTCTAAAATCCCATAATCTGAATTTTAGGCCCTAAAAAAACACCTGACCTTTCAAATGATGCCTGACCTGTCACCTGACATGTCACATGACTCCTGATCTGTCACCTGAATCGTCACATGACACCTAATCTGTCGCCTGACATGTCAAATGACACCTGAAATGTCACATGACATCTGACCTGTCACATGACACCTGACCCATCACTTGCCACCTGACATGTCAAATGACACCTGATCTGTCACCTGATCTGTCACCTGCCACCTGACCTATCACATGACACCTGACATGTCACATGACACCTGGTCTGTCACCTGACCCGTCACCTGTCATCTGACCTGTCACATGACACCTGACATGACACCTGACATGTCACATGACACTTGATCTGTCACCTGACCCATCAACTGCCACCTGACATGTCACATGACACCTAATCTGTCACCTGTCATGTGACATGACACCTGATCTGTCACCTGACCATCACGTGCCAAATGACCTGTCACATGACACCTGACCTGACACCTGACATGTCACATGACACCTGATCTGCACCTGACCTGTCACCTGCCAAGTGACCTATCACATGACACCTGACTTGTCACCTGACATATCACATGACACCTGGTCTGTCACCTGACCTGTCACATGACACCTGACCTGTCACCTGAGTCGTCACCTGACACCTGACGTGTCACATGACTCCTGACCTGTCACCTGAAATCTCACATGACACCTGGTCTGTCACCTGACCTTTTACCTGCCACTTGACCTGTCACAAGACTCCTGATCTGTCATCTGACCTGTCACCTGCCACCTGACCTGTCACATGACATCTGACCTGTCACCTGACATGTCACATGACACCTGATCTGTCACATGACAACTGACCTGTCATCTGACCTGTCACATGACACCTGACCTGTGACCTGATATGTCACATGACACCTGACATGTCACATGACACCTGATCTGTCACCTGACCCATCAACTGCCACCTGACATATCACATGACACCTAATCTGTCACCTGTCATGTGACATGACACCTGATCTGTCACCTGACCATCACGTACCAAATGACCTGTCACCTGCCACGTAACCTATCACATGACACCTGACTTGTCACCTGAGTCATCACCTGACACCTGACATGTCACATGACACCTGACCTGTCACCTGAAATCTCACATGACACCTGGTCTGTCACCTGACCTTTCACCTGCCACTTGACCTGTCACAAGACTCCTGATCTGTCATATGACCTGTCACCTGCCACCTTACATGTCACCTGCCACCTGACCTGTCACCTGACATGTCACATGATGCCTGAACCAGGGTTACTGCTGGTCCTTAAAAAGTCTTAAAAAGTCTAAAATCCAATAATCTGAATTTTAGGCCCTAAAAAAACACATGACCTGTCACATGATGTCTGACCTGCCACCTGACATGTCACATGACACCTAATCTGTCACCTGAACCGTGACCTGACACCTGACCTGTCACATGACACCTGATATGTCACCTGAATCGTCACCTGACACCTGACCTGTCACATGACACCTGACCTGTCACATGACACCTGACTTGTGACCTGATATGTCACATGACACCTGACATGTCACATGACACCTGATTTGTCACCTGACCCATCAACTGCTACCTGACATGTCACATGACACCCAATCTGTCACCTGACATGTCACCTGACACCTAATCTGTCACCTGACACCTGACCTGTCACATGACACCTGATATGTCACCTGAATCGTCACCTGACACCTGACCTGTCACCTCACATGTCACAAGACACCTGACCCGTCACTTGCCACCTGACCTGTCACATGACACCTGACATGTAACATGACACCTGATCTGTCACCTCACCTGTCACCTGCCACTTTACCCAGGGTTTCTGCCGGTCCTTAAAAAGTCTTAAAAACTGTAAAATCCAATAATCTGAATTTTAGGCCCTATAAAAAACACCTGACCTGTCACATGATGCCTGACATGTCACCTCACATGACACCTGATCTGTCACCTGACATGTCACATGACACCTGATCTGTCACCTGACATGTCACATGACAACTGATCTGTCACATGATGCCTGACCTTTCACCTGACATGTCACATGACATCTGACCTGTGACCTCACCTGTCATCTGCCACCTTACCTATAACATGACACCTTACCTGTCACCTTACATGTCACCTGACCCATCACCTGCCACCTGACCTGTCACATGACGCCTGATCTGTCACCTTCCCTGTCACCTGCCACCTGATTCATCACCTGCCACCTGACCTGTCACATGACACCAGTCCTGACACCTGGCATGACACATGACACCTTCCCTGTCACCTGCCACCTGATTCGTCACCTGCCAACTGACCTGTCACATGACACCTGACATGTCACATGACACCTGATCTGTCACTTCACCCATCACCTGCCAACTGACCTGTCACATGACACCTGACCTGTCACATGACACCTGACCTGACGCCTAACATGTCACATGAAACCTGACCTGTCACATGATGCCTGACACCTGACCTGACACATGACACCTGCTCTGTCACCTTACCTGTCACCTGCCACCTGACCCCTCACCTGCCACCTGACCTGTCACATAACACCTGACATGTCACATGACACCTGACATGTCACAAAACAGGTGCCATGTGACATACATGACACCTGTTTTGTCACCTGCCCACCACCTACCACCTGATATGTCACATGACACCTGACCTGTCACCTGATGTCACATGACACCTGACCTGTCACCTCACCTATCACATGACACCTGACCTGTCACCTAACATGTCACCTGACATGTCACATGACACCTGATCTGTCACATGTCACCTGATCTGTCACCTGTCCCGTCACCTGCCATCTGACCTGTCACATGACACCTGTCCTGTCACCTGGCCTGTCATATGGCACCTGACCTGTAAGATGACACCTGACCTGTCAACTGAAATGTCACAGACACGTGATCTGTCACCTGACATGTCACATGACACCTGACCTGTCACCTGACCTGTCATATGATGCGTGATCTGTCACCTGACCTGTCACCGGCCACCTGACCTGTCAAATGACACCTGACATGTGACATGACACCTGACCTGTCACCTGACATGTGACATGACACCTGACCTGTCACCTGACATGTCACATGACACCTGATCTGTCACCTGACATGTCACATGACACCTTACCTGTCTTAAATTAACTTGTTGAAACCTGCAGGAACCCTGTACATGTCCTTCTCCCCCATTGAAAGTGAACAGAATCTATGAATATGCAAACGTTTTCAAAGCCACAAACAAAACTATTGGCTTCCAAACTTGTTGTGATGTCACAAAATGCTATTTGTAAACACACATGTTAAACTGAGATTTAAGGTGAACACAGAGAGCCTCTGTCTCCTCAGCAGATGAAAGTGAAAGCAGCCCTCTAATGTCAAAGTTGTACCACGTACATCATTCTGCACGGTCAAGTTCAAACATCCAATTCAAGGAACAATTAAGAAAAACACATTTTTAAGTTGAGGAAGACTTTAAAGTCATAATCTCGAAGCTGTTCATTGAAATAAATGTCTGTTAAGTTGCTAGTGCCGAATGATGCAACACAATGGTGATTAAGCTTATGGTGGTTATGATGAAAGCCGTTGCATTTGCAGTATTACGACCCGGGTGTCGGCAGCGACTTTCTTGGAAAAATTACAAGCTGCACACAGTTAGGCTTTTAACGCAACAGACTCGCTCTTCACCTCACCTGTGTGTGAAGCGGTGTACTGTTGTTTCCGGTCTCGGCTTGCGCTGCAAGTAAACAGTTACTATGGCTGAACAAACAAAGAAAAGATCGATGACTATAGACGATGAAACTTGAGACTGAAACTGAAGTGAGGTCCAAAAACACACCTGCAATTACAGATTATCGCAATAGGTGCTGCAACAAAGTGAAAATCTTCGAGATTATAACTTTAACATAAACATGAATTTCTAAATATGCAGAACAATGAAAAGCTATGTTAAAAAACTGGGTACGCTTTATATTAAGGTCCTTGTAATAAGCGTTAGTTAATAGGTAATAGTCATCATAAGTCCTTATAAGATGCTTATTAACATTATTATGTGTTAATAAGACTATGTAAGTGTTTATAATAGCATCATAAACACATTTATTGTTAGATTATAAGAAATGTATAAGCACTTATAAGAATCTTGTGAACAATTTAGACTGCTTCAGAACATTTAAAGCCTCAGAGTTTTCTATAATTGTTAATAATAGCATTACAAACTCATTTACTGAGTCTTCCTAACTTACCTATTATGTCATTGTTAAACCTTTACTAAGCTTGTTTTGTTGCTTTTTTAAGATTAATTAATAAATACATACTATATTATGCATTTATTAGCAGTTAACTATGAGCAACTATCAATTGCTGTTTTATTAATGGGTCCTGTGAACAAGTAGCAGTGGAACAGTAATATGCTTTTCCAGTGTATAGACTCATACAAAAATAATTCCTCTTAATCATCACTTATGACCCACTAGAAGTGTGTGGTGGTGTCTGTATCTGCAGAGACCCTGCCCTCTGCCTGGATTTTCTTATTTTGCTGTGCTCAGGACATTTCTGGGCATCAACCTTTGAGCAGTGGTGTGTCGCCCCCAGCCAATAACAGTGCAGGGTGTGTGGTGCCGGACTTTATGAAAACGTAGCAACCAGTTACCAGATCGTAAGCATGTTGGACCACCAGAAGTGTGTGCGCTTTGAGCTGGGAAGGAGGGGCAAACTTTGAATGTTGCATTTACAAACAGCCACTGACAAATCCTACTCGTAATACCTTTAAGTTACAATTTCACTATTTTTTTATTGTGTTGATGTGATTAGTGATGTTCTATATCACGTTTTCAGAATATCTTTTACAATACATGACAACACAGAGTTGAGACCAGGAGGCAGAGTTGCAATCCCACACGCTTCTCTGCGCTTCCATTAGAATAGTTATCCACCCAAAACCCCGTAGAGACTGTGTCTGCCCCACAACTACTTAAATTAAATTAAATGAAAATTAAACAGAAGAGGAGTTACACATAAAAATGTAATAAAAATGAACACCACCGCTGCAGTGGTACAACAATAGGAGAATTAAATGTGGACTCATCACAAACTCTGTCATCTAAAGCTGTATTAGTAAATGAGTTAATGTCAGATTATCATATTGATTTATTCTGTCTTACTGAAACCTGGCTGAGTCATGAAGCCTATGTTAGCCTCAGTGAATCCACTCCCCCCAGTCATATTAATACTCACACTCCTCGAGGCTCCGGCCAAGGAGGTGGAGTTGCAGCCATCTTTGACTAAAGCCGAGTAATCAACCCTAAGCCTAAACTTAATTATAACTCATTTGAAAGCCTTGTTCTTAGTCTCCCACACCCAACCTGGAAAACTCTACAGCCAATTCTATTTGTTATAGTGTACCGCGCTCCTGGCCCATATTCTGAATTTCCATCTGAATTGATGAATTGATGAATTCTCAGTTTTGATCAAGTTTAGTCCTTAAAACAGATAAAATAATTATCGTAGGTGATTTTAATATTCATGTGGATGTTGATAATGATAGCCTTAGTACTGCGTTTATCTCATTATTAGACTCAATTGGCTTCTGTCAGAGTGTACATAAACCCACTCACTGTTTTAACCACACCCTCGACCTTGTTCTGGCTTATGGTATTGAAATTGAACATTTAATAGTCTTTCCACAGAATCCTCTTCTATCAGANNCATTATTTAGCAACGATTGAATTCCTATTAGTGGACTACTAGCCATTCGGCAAAAATTCCTACAGTAGATGTCTGTCTGATAGTGCTGTAGCTAAATTTAAAGAAGCCATTCCATCGGCATTTAATTCAATGCCTCAACATAATGGGAGACTCCTATGCCAACTTCCTAGTCCCTCCCAAATTGATCATCTTGTTGATAGTGCTGCAGGCTCACTGCAAATGACACTCGACTCCTTTAAATAGAAGATAATAAAACAAAAGAGATTAACTCCATGGTATAACCACCAAACCCGCAAATGAAAGCAAACTTCGTGAAAACTTGAGAGTGAATGGCGTTCCACCAAACTGGAAGAGGCTCGTTTAGTCTGGCAAGATAGTCTTAGAACGTATAGGAAGACTCTCCGTAATGCCAGAGCAGCCTATTACTCGTCATTAATAGAGGAAAATAAGAACAACCCAGGTTTCTTTTCAGCACTGTAGCCAGGCTGACAGAGAGTCAAAGCTCTGTTGAGCGGTGTATTCCTTTAGCTCTCAGTAGTAACTGCTTCATGAGCTTCTTTTAATGATAAAATTCTAAATATTGGAGGCCAAATTCATCATCTCTTGCCCTCAACCGGGGCTGATTTATCCTCTAACCCAGGGACCTTAGAAACAGCAGTAAAACCTGACATATATTTGGACTGCTTTTCTCCCATCGACCGTCACCAACTAACTACAACGATTTCTTCATCCAAACCATCAACCTGCCTCTTAGACCCCATTCCAACTAGACTGCTTAAAGGAGTTTTACTCTTAGTTAACACTTCTTTACTAGATACGATCAATCTGTCTTTATTAACAGTCCATGTGCCACAGTCCTTTAAAGTAGCTATAATTAAACCTCATCTTAAAAACCCTAATCTTCATCCAGGGGTTCTAGCCAACTACCTATATCTAACTTTCCCTTTCTCTCTAAGATCCTTGAGAAAGCAGTCGCCAATTAGTTGTGTGACTTTCTGCATAACAATAGTTTATTTGAGGACTTTCAGTCAGAATTTAGAGCGCATCGTAGCACAGAGACAACATTGGTGAAAGTTACAAATGACCTCCGTCTCTGTACTTGTCTTGTTAGATCTTAGTGCTGCATTCAATACCATTGACCATCACATCCTATTACAGAGACTTGAACATTTAATTGGCATTAAAGGAACCGCACTAAGCTGGTTTAAGTCTTGTTTATCAGATCGATCTCAGTTTGTACATGTCAACGATGAATCCTCTATGCCTGCCATAGTTAGTCATGGAGTTCCACAAGGTTCTGTGCTCGGACCAATTCTGTTCACTTTATATATGCTTCCTTTAGGTAATATTATTAGGAAACACTCCATAAACTTTCATTGTTATGCGAACNATACGCGATCAAGATTGACCAATCAGTTAGCCAAACTTCAAGCATGTGTTAAGGACATAAAAACCTGGATGACCTGCAATTTTCTGCTGTTAAACTGAAGTTATTGTACTTGGGCCCAAACATCTCAGAGATGTATTATCGAAAGATATAGTTACTGTAGATGGCATTGCCCTGGCCTCCTGTGCCACCGCAAGGAATCTTGGAGTCATCTTTGATCAGGATATGTCTTTTAACTCCCATATGAAACAAACTTCAAGGACTGCCTTTTTTCATCTACATAACATTGCAAAAATCAGATACATCCTGTCTCAAAAAGATACGGAAAAACTAGTCCACGCATTTGTTACTTCTAGGCTGGATTGTTGCAATTCCTTATTATCAGACTGCCCCTATAAGTCTCTAAAGATTCTCCAGCTGATCCAGAATGCCGCGGCATGTGTACTGACAAGAACTAGGAAGAGAGATCATATTTCTCCAATATTAGCTTCTCTGCACTGGCTCCCTGTAAAATCTAGAATAGAATTTAAAATCCTTCTCCTCACCTACAAAGCCCTTAATGGTCAGGCACCATCGTATCTGAAAGAGCTCATTGCTGTTGCCTAAGGCTACTCAAACTGTATGATGGTGCTTTAAATTTAATCTAAAATTTTTTATCTATTTATTTAATTATTATTTATTTATTATTCATTTATTATTAAATACCCCAAAAAGGCGGCGTTTCCTCTCCTCCACCGACATGATTAATGCCTCCGACTCATCGAAGCTAAAATCGAACGCCCGTCTTTTCTTTTTTAAAAGAGCTGTCTTAAAGTGTCTTTTTGTGCTTCATCGCTAAAACATTGTATTTATATATAAATAATTTTTATTCACATTTTATCAACCTTGACCACGTGTACAGTAGTACTCATTCCAGATGGGGGAGCTGTGAAAAGTAGAACTAAGTGTTAATAAGTGCATAAAAGTGGATTTATTAATCTTGATACGGCATTGTTCTCGCTTGAGATCCGGTAGCTGCAAAAAGCATATTTAACTGTTAATAAGTGCATAATAAAGGATTTATTAACCTTAATAAGGCATTGTTCTGGCTTTAGAGCCTGTAGCTGCAAAAAGTGTAGTTAACTGCTAATAAGTGCATAGTTAACTGCTAATGAATGCAAAATAAAGGATGTATTAATCTTAATAAAGCAACAAAAAAAGCTTAGTAAAAGTTTAACAATGACATAATAGGTAAGTTAGTAAGACTCAATAAATGAGTTTGTAATGCTATTATAAACAATTATTAGAAACTCATAAGGCCTTTATTAATGTTCTTAAGCGTCTATAAATTGTTAACAAGTTTCTTATAAGTGCTTATAAATGTCTTATAATCTAACAATAAACGTGTTTATGATGCTATTATTTACACTCATATCGTCTTATTAACACAGAATAATGTTAATAAATATCTTATAAGGGCCTTATTACCTATTAACTAATTAACCCTAATGCTTATTACAAGGGCCTTAATATAAAGCGTTACCCAAAAGACTAATAATGGTTCAACAATTAAACAAAAATTTGAATGATGTAATATTTTTGAAAAATGTGCACAAATGTGCAAACCAGTGGTGAAAAGTACCTAAGTACACTAACTCAAGTACCCCACTTGAGTACAATTTGAGGTACTTTTGAGGTGCTGTAATTGAGTATTCCCTTTTTATGCTACTTTTCTGTACTTTTTCTACACACTACATTTCAGGGGGAAATATTGCACATTTTACTCCACTCCATGTAGCTATCTGTCAGCAGTAGTTTCTTTTTAGATAAAAAAAAATGTACATTTAAAACATTAGACAGGCTTGTAAAGTATGATGTATTGTTTTAGGTTAAACCACCCGCCAGTATATACAGAGTTTAAAATAACTCTACCTCAACCTCGCAACATTAAAATGCATCCAACTCATCAAATTATGTAATAATAATCCAATATGTGTAATATAGTATGCATACTATATGTATAATACAACACTCTGTTTGGGCCCATTCTGTATAGTGAATACTTTTTCTTTTCATACGTTAGTTTATCTTAAAGCTAAAACTTCTGTACTTTTATTTCAGTACAATTTTGAATGCATGTCCTTTACTGTAATGGAGGATTTATATTGCTGCTTTTACTTTTCTAAATGTTTGAAATGTGTGAGTCATTTTTCATGTAGTTTTGGTGCTCCCTGGTGGTTAGGGGTCAATTAAACAGCCTTGCACTGGCTGTGCATATACCACAATATTGATGTCTCTGCAAACACCACATGTTAGTTTTAAAGATTTGATTTTCTGATAAGAAGCTCAACCACTGTGATTCTCTTTTACATTTATGTTTGCCTGCATTTTCTATTCTTCAGTGTAATCCCATTATGCATTCAACATTTTGACGCATCTTTAGACGTCTTAAATAGTCTGAAGCTCGACTTTGTGAAACTGCAGATTTCCTGACTGTGGTGTGTTTCTCAGTGTGGGAGGTTAGACGAGGTTCCTGCCAGCTCAGTCTTCTCAACGTTCACTACAGTAGTGACTCACAATATGGAACAGGATGTGTGCGCCTAAGTTCATGAGCAAAAAATGTGTGTGCAATAAGCAAGAAAAGGTGATTGTGTGCACGCATGCATGAGTGGAAAAGAGAAAGTGGGTTATATGCAGACGTGCATCTATGAGAAAGAAACCTGGTGGTGGTGCTTCGTGTGTGTGTGTGTGTTTGTCTCCACACCTTTGTACCAACACCTTCCTTCTATGGTCTCTACTCTTCAGCCCGCACTGGATGATTTATACTGATTGTATTTTCACAGTTTCCTGCCATTATTTCTTCCTTTATTATTTCTTTCCTTTTTGATAATGTGGTGTAAAACACAATTTCAGTCAGGATAGTTCGTTTATGTTGGAGGTGGGACACTGGAGGAGCAGTAGATGATCACAGCTTGACTTTTTGTGCATTTTTCAGTCAATACCAGTGTTTTATCGAAGTCTACAATATGGACTCGGTCTCACAGAACCTGCAAGGTAAGATGAGCCAACTTCAACATCAATGCTCTTTTATCTTAGTGACAGAAGATATGAGAATAGAGCAGTAGCTGGTCATCAGTGCCAATAATTAATGGCTTTTAAAGGACCATACCAGGGTCTTTGCATATTTTACCGCATGTTCTACAAATCACGTACGTGTCTTTACACTCTGTTTCCAGTGTATTTATGTACACCTAGTTAAAACTGATGCAGTCTAATCCAACAGCCCTGTAATAAAACCTAGCTTCATGAAGTTTATAATGTTCAGTTTTAATTAAACTGTTTTAGAGAGGTGTTGATTCAACTTTGTGCTCATTTTGGAGGCTGTAGTTTGAATTATATTGTGTTAAACTGAAAGGTGTATCTAATATTTTGCCACCCTATTTATATCAGTTAGGGTAGGCTAAATATTAGAAGATTTTTTTGTTTTGTAGTTTATGCTCTAAAACATTCAAAATTGCTGATATTGAAATATGACAACTTTAATGACAAAAACAGAAATCGAAGCACGCGATATTTTCATCTAACTATGGAAAAGCTTTTGAAAGTAGAACAGTTTTGAAACAGACTGTTAACCGGTTGGAATAAATATGTAAATATTTTGTGTTGCATTATATGAGAGAGAGATCACACTTAGCAGCGCCAAAGTCTGGCTTCACAAACATCAGTTGGACTGATCTACAGAGATAAGTTAAGCTTAGGTTTGCTGTTACAAAGGTCAAATGTGAATGAGTCAGTTACACTAAAGTAATTAGCCACTCTGCCCTCGGCTAACAGCTGTGTTTCCATTGCCACAGTCAGTGACACCAACTGACAAAAAGAAGCAAACATGACTTAATCTGTGGTTTGTTAACCATGTTTTTGACTGAGCAAAGAGAGGGGAACGAGTTCAGAGACCACAGGATTCTTTGAAATTGTTTTTCTGTTGTTGCTTAAATCATGACTGACATTTTTTGCTAAAATTTCCAGACAAATTTATAAAGACTAGCAGGAGCAAAGTGTTTTTGTAATTTACAGAAATCCTCTGACATGTCAATGGCACACAGTATGAACATGTCTGTGAAGCTCTATATCAAAATATAGCCAAGGGACAGGAGAGACTACCAATATAATGTCTTCATGAATCCAGCTCTTTCTGAGCACAACAATCACTTCATTTTCTTGCTGTGGAATATATTCTGGGATTTTGACAGCCACCATTTCCATGCCAGGGACCATTTTATTTGTGTAAATGATGAATGTACCAGGTTTGCGCCCAATACAGAATTTAATTGTCTGTTTCATACATTTCAATTTATCATTTCAAGTTATTGATTAATTTCATTTCAAGCATTAGAGATTAAACACAATTGTATCAATTTAAAGTCAGTGTATGTCAGAAATAAACAGCACCTTAAAATACGACCTCAGTGCACTGAAAGTGTAAAAACAAAACAAAAAGCTTCATCATCATGAGATTGAAAGTGTTCATGATATTTATCTGTTCGTTCTCGGAGGTCTAACAGCTCCATGGATTCCTTTAATGGCAAGACCCTTGCATAAAGGGATCACACAGGTTATAACAAGTCAACAGTTAAAATACACTTATTTTGCTCACAGTCCTGGGTGTGTTTACTTTAAATTTTCCCTTACAGTAAATATGGCTACCTTGGCTTCCTTGTTACCCAATGGCCACAGCTACAGATACAAGATCCAGGACTGAAAAACTGGATGAAAAAATTAGAATGTTCCTGAAATAGGAATTTTCCATTCCTTACGAAATAGGCGGTGCTAGAGGCTTGGTAACATAGTGAGTACTTGGGCTGACCAGACAAGAAATGAACACAGCAACTCTATCTCACAAGTGACAGCAGACTATGCTGCATATCTTTTGAGGAGCAGGTTATCTTCGGTTATAGAAAACTGGATTCAGTTGGATACATTTGGACCAATTAATGAACCAACATATCATTGATGAACAGCAAAAATTCACAAGTTCACAAACTTTATGCTCTGCATCAATTTACTTTGCCTTCATTAGTCTCCACTGATTTAGGTGATCTCATTTGAATGAACTTATTTTTATACTTATTGTCATAAATTTTGGTTTGACCAAGCCTTTAAAAAGAGCAAGCGGCATGCCTCGCTATATTTACCAAACCGCCTGTACCTGATGTGTTTTTCAATCAGCAATCAACAGCTGGAACACTTTTATTATCTTAAATGTCTAAGTTGATCTAAAAAATCACACTTCATTGTTTAGTCCTGTTGACTAAAATGTGCAGATGTTCTGAAAAGAATGTAGTAGGAATGCAACAAGGTTTCATCACGAGCTATGCAGAGGACAGAGGATGATTCAGGACTTCAGCAGTAGTCATCATGACAGATACTTGAGTTCATTCAATCTATCCAGATGACAGTGCTCCTGTTTGTATCTGTGATCCTGTAAGCAGATCAGATCTCAGAGCTGCTGAAGCCTCACAGAGTCTGTCTGGTGATGCCTGTTGTTCTGAACCACTCCAGTCAGCCATGTGGGAGATCAGCCAACAGGTTTGTGGTGAGTGATGGACAAATTCCCTACTGGGACAATAAAGACTTTCTATTTAATATTAAGTTTATTATATTTGCTGTATATAGAAACCAGGTATAATCATGACAGAAGTTTCTAAGTGCAAAATATATACAGTATATCTTTGGATCAAACAAGCAGAAATCTGATAAATATAAGTGTATGTGAAGGGCTAGTGTACACAATTTTGTATTATAGTTCTGTCCTGTTTCATCAGTGTTGAATGTTGTTGTGACCTGCAAGGCTGGAATGCCAAACACATAAAGGGGACACCTGCCCTTGGGCCCCAAGGTCCCTGAAAAGCCCCAAGTTCACTGTATGTTACTTGGTTTGTGGTATTTAGTTTCATTTTGTGCAGGAATATGTAGACCTTAAGTACAATATCAACTGAAATGATAAAGACCTTAAAAGACCACTGTGTAGGATTTAGTAGTATTTAGCGGTGAGGTTGCAGATTGCAACCAACTGAATACCCCTCTCTTCACCCCTCCCTTTCTAAGCGTGTAGGAGAACCTACAGTGGCTGCCACTTCAACTTAAAAATGCGAAAGGTCCTCTCTAGAGCCAGTGTTTGGTTTGTCCGTTCTGGGCTACTGTAGAAACATGGCAGCGCAATATGGTGGACTCCATAGAAGAGAACCTGCTCCCTATGTAGATATGAAGGGCTCATTCTAAGCTAACGGAAACACAACAATTCTCAGTTTCAGGTGATTTATACACTGATGAAAACATAATTATGAATATTATATTCAATTTCTGTCAATAGATCCCCCTAAATCCTACACACTGGTCCTTTAAGGTGACACCTGCACAATTACCTAATCTTACTTGTTGAGGGGCCCTGTGTCAAATCTAATTTTAAAACCTCAAATTACCTAAAACTAAAACACAATAATCCTAGTGTAATACTGTACATTGAATGCAACATGCAACAACCATATTGTTCCTGTGGGGGTAGCTATAGATCTGTCAGTCCCATATCTCATGTCTTGTCTCTCTCCTTCCTATCATCACTCTATGTCTTAGGTACTGAGTCTATGGAGAGGTTACCTGGTTATAAACAAGCAACCTGTCAGGGTAAATGACCACTCAAATGTTAAAAATATTTTAAACTAAACCAACTACACCAACACCCATTAGCACATTTTATGATAAGGTTTGAAATCTGTGGATTAAATTTTTGTCAGTGGTTTTAACCTGTTAAACTCATTCTAACCTCTTTTATGTGTCACAAGATAAATCTGAGGGATTCCATTGATTGATAGGGACTGCAGGGGTGTTGCAAAAGGGTTTCAATGTTATCTTACATACATTTCTTTTTTTTTTTCAGTTTTTCTGGACTTTTCTCTAATTTTTGCTTTTATTTATTTATTTTCATTTACTCTTTGTGTGTGTTTTCACATACACGTCTGTGTCTATATGTGCAGGTGGAGAGCACTTTCAGCTACCTGGAGATTTGCTCCATCAACATTCACAGTCTCACACAGGTATACTTTTTTGACACAGTTATATTTCATTTGTTCATCCCGTCCTTTTAAAGCATTGGATGCTATTTAAAACAGAAACAGTTAATGGTAGAGCAATATACAGTAATGTGTAATGTAAACTGTGGCTTATATGTTTTTGCTGAGAGTAAGCATCATACATGTATGATGTAATGCATGTGTTACAGATTGTGTTGGAGACAGACAGGCAGACTCTGTCTCTCAGTGTATTGCACATTGAGGATCTTGAGGCTATGGTCAGCCACATGACCGCCTCACTGAAGAGGATCTTCCCTGATTCGTCTCCAGGGTTGGTCTCACTCCATAACCTGCTACATGTCTGAATGCACACCAATGAGCAGATACGCTAATACCTCATTCTACATGCAGAACTAAATGCAGATGGGTAACAAATAAAAGTAAAACTACAACATGCAGTGTGTTAGGTATTGCACACTGTAAGGTATTGTTCCACCATGTGCTGTCAGAACCTAATCTGCTCCAGAGGAGGTTATGTTCAGAGTTTTGGATTTAAATCAGCTATAAAAAGTGCCACCCCTCAGGTAATATTACTACTTGAAATTTTATACAGCACATCATCCACACACTAAAAGAATGATGAAGGCACAGCAACTACACCCACTTTGGATGATGTTTTTATGCTTGGTCCTGATTTGCTGGCAAGTCCGTTTTACACTGCTGGTGCCGCAGCTAACACCGATCAGAAAATTGACGAGTCTATTGGTATTTATCACGGATAATATTCAATCAGTAAAATTAATTTCACTTTGGCACTTTAGCCAAAAACTAAAGTGATTTCCATGTATCCTTCATTATGGGACAGTGTCAGACCTAAAAGCAGTTCTTGAGTATAATGTTTAAATATGCTGTATCAAGTTAGAAATAAATGGGAGGCACTAAGAGTACATTGAGTGATAAAATAAATATATTAACTTAAGCTATGAAATTACACGATCAGCAATTTTCTGCCGGCATTCCTCTCCTTCCTACAGGGCCCCTAAAGTCCCATAAGGTGATATTTTTTATCTTGTGCGCACAAGTTATCTTGTTCATCTTACGGGACTTTAGGGGCTTCGTACTTGCTTTATTTGCAGCAACAGTGTTGCTTTTTGTCATACTCATTTTTTTAAATTCTTCATGGCTTGATTCTTCATAGACTGAAGTAGGCGGCACGCAATCGGTTTATTTTGTATGGAAGAAGAGTCAAATAACGCGCCAAACGCCCCCTTTTATGGCAGCGCGCACAGAGGCTGATGAAGAAAACCTGGTTAACAAAGAAAGTTGATAACCACCGTCATGATACCCGTTATCTCTGATTGGAGTTTTAGGTTTTGGCCAGCTAAGGCAGAGAAAGCCTGGCTATGTCGAACTTGCTTTGTAGTACACCCCTCTGCTAATCATCAGCACGTTAGCGTTGTCATTGTATGCATGTTAGCATGCTGATGTTAACATTGAGCTCAAAGTACTGTGTCTAAGTACAGCCTCACAGAACCGCTAGCATGGCTGTAGACTCTTTGTCTTGTTATACAGTATGTCAATCTTCAACAGTATATTTTTTGTCCCACGATCTTCAGAAGGTTGTTAAAGACAATTTCTCCAGATCTCCAGCAGAGACTCGTCACACTGACTGGTGTGATAGAAGAGCAGCTGAATAGTCAGCCTGGCTCCTGTGGTATGTACCTTTCATTTTACAGTATAGGTGATTGGCTGTATGATCAATGTCTATGTTGACATGTAAGAAGCCATTTGTTAACTTGTCATACTTTAATAAAGCTGAAGATGACATTGTCAGCTTTTTAATAGACTGGTGTTTGTTCAGCTGACCATCACCTGTTATTAACACCTTGTGATTTGAAGACTAGCTATGTATCTAGTAGAAGTCTTGTTTTTGTCCTTATTTGTAAACAGCAGAAACAACAGAAAGCTTATGTATTTGCAGATGGATAGAGTGTGTTTGAATGTGTGTTCCCCAGGAGGATTCTCTGATACCTATGCTGCTCTGTGTGATTTCAATGAGATGCCATTTAGAGAGGAGATTCAGTGGGTAAGTCACTGCTGTAATGCAACATAAAACACTTTAATATGCATGTGTACCAAACTTTACTAGGATCTATTTTGCCATAAAATACTTCAGTGACACTTTGACACTTGACAGTAACTGAATGTTAGCATTGGTGTACTCAAATAAAACATGGCTAACTGTTTTGGAAGGATGTTGACAACATCTACAACATCAACAACTGGAGACAGTTCAACCTGCAGGACTTCAGCCACTTAGACAGCAGGTGAGATACGGTTCAGTGCTGTTCCATCCAATCTTACCTTACATACTCTGTTTAAATTCTTCTCCTTGTTTCTCCTCTCCTTTCCTCCCAGGGACTTGGCATTAGCAGTAGCAGCTCTGTCTTTCAACCAGTGGTTTACGAAGATCTACTGCAAAGAACTCAAACTGGTATACTCTCTTATTAGTTCATTTGTATGTGTTCCTAGAAGAATTGTAAAAGGGTTTGCGCTCTTGAATCCAGGCTTTTTAAAATATAGTGTCAGGTTCATGTCAACAAAGTCCACAGTCCCATTTCCCATCAAAATTATATATACATTATATGCATTATGTAGGGAGGTGTTTCAGTTATTTAGCCTACCATAGTTGATATAAATGGGGTGGACAAAATAATACAAGACCTGATAAAACTAATAAAACACCAGTCAGTATATCGGAATACAGTTTAACAGCACCACAAGCTGCAGTCTCCAGATTGATAATACAGTTGAATCAACACCTCTCTGAAACAGCTTCAACAAAAACTGAACGTTATAACCTTCATGAATGTAGGATTTATTGCAGGAATGTAGAATTAGACTGCACTAGTTTTAGCGAGGTGTACCTACAAACTGGCAACTGAGTGTATATACAGTGCCTTTAGTTTTTGGCTGGACTGCAGAGGGCCCTACAAACACAAAAGTCTGTCACTGAGTGAGTGACTGCGTGAGTGATGAAGTTACACAGTTGATCAGCCGAGTGTTGGAGTTTCCTCATTGGCTGTTGCTCTTTCAAAATGAATAGGCAGAAAAACTACTGCTAGTGGGTTCATCACTCACTCGCGCAGCACTGAAGACTTTTAGTCTACGCCCACTTACTACATGGGTCCCACCTCGGTCTCACCTTGTTGTGCATAACTTGAACTGAGACCAGACAGTCGGCTCCCAGACAGATTTTTCTTCGGCTAGTTAAAGGAACTGGAGTTACGGTACATAACTGACGGTCTATTCTGTACAGGCTTTGCCCTCTAAGGCTATCGCTAGTGGGATAAGGGCGAAGTGGGATGTGGACTATGCCCCACTGGGTCTGTCCGGTACCCAAAAGCACAAACGGACAGGTCCAAACTCTGTCAATGCGTCACAGCGCATCACAGTAAATCATATGCACACAGATGGCACAGAGACGGCACAATACCTCATATTCACCACGAGGGAATGAAACTAGAGATCCGCGGTGTCGGACCACTTTCTAATTAAATTGGAGGCGACCCTGGCCTGTCCTTGTAATAATGGCACAGATGTTTTTACCACTCGCCAAATTGGCCCGGCAATGGACGCCCGGTGAAAATTGTACTAGTGACTTAAATTTGGCCCTTTCAACCCTTCTAGACTCAGTTGCACCTCTTAATACCAAAACCAGGCAGTCAAGAAAGTCTACACCCTGGTTTACAGATGAAACGCAAGCTCTTAAGCAGGCCTGTAGGAGATCAGAATGTAAATGGCGCAAATCAAAACTGGAGGTTTTCCACCTCGCATGGCACGATAGTGTACTGAACTATAAGCGTGCTCTGTCTGCTGCAAAAACAGCTAATTTCTCTTGCTTAATCAGTAACAATAAACATAATCCTAGATTTCTTCACTGGAGCTAAACTTACTCAAAAGCAGCTGTCAGCTGCTCCCCTTTTCGGCTCATGATTTCTTAGATTTTTTCTGTAGTAAAATAGATAAGACATAAAATTACTTCCTCATCTCCAGCTAAGGGCTGCAGAAGCGGTTGTACAATATTCACATGCTGAATCCCAGCTCGTCTCAGATTTCACAAATTTTCAGGCTGGTTCTCTTGAGACATCGTCTAAACAGGTCCCAGCTTCAAAACCAACCACTTGTCTCCTTGACCCCCAACCAGCTAAACTTTTTAAGGATCTCTGGCCATCTCTGGGACCTACAATGCTGAATATTGCTAATTTATCACTCAGAACTGGCATTGTCCCAACTAGCTTTAAGACTGCTGTGGTTAAACCTTTACCTAAGAAACCACACCTTGATCCAGGAACTTTAAATAATTATAGACCAGTCTCAAATCTTCCATTCTTTTCAAAAGTATTAGAAAGAGTTGTGTCTCAGCAACTATCGGCCCACATAACTAACAATAATCTTTTTTAACCTTTTCAATCGGCTTTTAGGGCCTGTCATTCCACTGAAACTGCACTTACTAAAGTGGTAAATGACATTTTGCTTACTATGGATTCAAATTCCACCTTGGTGCTTTTAAACCAATTTGGCGTCTCTGGCCTGGCCCTTGCATGGTTAAAATCGTATCTATCTGAAAGAACACAGTGTGTTTCTTACAATAATATTTTTTTTGGAATAAATTTCTACTGCTATGCTAATGATACTCAGCTGTATGTGCCTGTTAAGGCAGATGATGATGCTCAAATTAGAAATCTAGAGGCCTGTTTATCTGCTGTGAAATCCTAGATTTCAACAGCTAGTTATTGGCCCTAAATGCTAGTTATTGGCCTAAATTCTAGTTATTGGCCCTCCTCGACAGACACACCAGTTTGATCAAGTAACAGTAACTCTTGATAACTGTGTGATTTCCCAAAGTTTAACAGCCAGGAATCTCGGTGTTACGTTCCTGTGCTCTCTTTTGATCAGCATATTAAAGAAATCACCAAGATTGCCTTTTTCCACTTGCGTAACTTTGCTAAAATTAGATCCTCTCTGTCCATGGCTGATGCAGAGATCCTAATTCATGCCTTTGTTTCATCCAGATTGGATTACTGTCACGTTTTGCTATCTGGCCTGCCGCACACTAGCACTAAAAGTCTTCAATTGGTTCAGAATGCTGCAGTGAGAATGTTAACTAAAACTAGAAAATTTGGTCATATTACACCAGTTTTAGCTTCCCTTCATTGGCTCCCTGTCCATGTCAGATCAGACTTTAAGGTGCTTCTGGTGACTCATAAAATTATAAATGGGCTAATGGGCTTGCCCCTTCTTATCTGTTTGATCTCATTTTATGTCCCGCCCCGTGCTCTCTGCTCCCAGAATACTGGGCCCCTGTGTCCCCAGAGTTGAAAAGAAGTCAGCTGGCGGCAGGGCCTTTTCCTATTGGGCCCCTCATCTCTGGAATAATCTAGAGTGGCCTTTAGAGTGGCCTGTTATTGTGACCAGCCCTAGGCACACCTGTGTAATAATCATGCTGTTTAATCAGCATTGTGATATGCCACACCTGTCAGGTGGATGGATTATCTTGGCAAAGGAGAAGTGCTCACTATCACAGATTTAAACTAATTTGTGAACATGATGTGAAAGAAATACACCTATTGTGTACGTAGAAAAAGTCTTAGATTTTTTATTTCAATGCATGAAAAATGGGAGTGAAAACAAGTGTTACGTTTATATTTTTGTTCAGTGCATATGAGTACACAAAGAGTTCAAGACTTGTATAAGGGGACATATGGGTGTATGCAGATACACACATGTATTGTCTATGTATTCATTCTGGTTTTCTTGTGACCACACACAGGTAGCTGATGAGTTCATGTGAAACACGTTTTGCCTCTCACTTCCTTTCTCCTGATTTGTCATTGCTGTTAGTTTGACAGCCTATTATAGGTCTGTAAGTTGTGCTGATGAAGGTACTTCAACCCAAACACTGACTTTTTGTAACATTTTTTCCCCATTGTGTCACTTTCTGAACATGATAAAAATGGATTCTCTTTGTATGTGAAGTGCCTCATCTACTTTTTTGTCAGTGTGCTGGCAATTTTTCTATGAAATGGGATTTTTCTGTTGTTATTCTGGATCCCAAACCTATGTATTTGTGTCACTCAATTAAAGGGAAGAATGGTCAAAATCAGAGCAAGATGTGCTGATTTATAGTCCCTAGTACAGGATAAGTCCAAAAAACTGGGGCCTACATTGCCCATAATGCAACTTGTAACGTATTTTTTTAGGATTTTAAATTGAATGAGACCCAACCATTCACAGGAAGATGAGGAGTTCACTGCTTCCAAAGCATTATCCCACCAGTAGCCTGCAAAAGTCTCCCCTAGTTCCTTGATTCATGGATATTGTGAATCTATGGGAGCTGTATCGCCACATTTCTCTGCACTGAACAGTTTCAACACATTGCGTGGAATCGTAAAAATGAAAATAAGTAATACCTGAAATTTGTCTTGTCTTTGTCCCTTCAGTCAGTCGACATCCAGCAGCAGCTGACTTTCCTGCTGTCCAGATCTCCCATTCTGGAGGAGCTCTCACTGGAGGCCAGTGGACTCAAAATGTGAGTTTATGTGTGACTATGTGCAGATACGTAGGAATATAGCATTCACTATATTCACATCAATTTAAAGTAGATTTTCCTTGGATGTATATTTAAAGTTGTAGAGATGATTAAGGTCTGTAAACGTTGGAAGGAAGCCCCAAACCACAACGCAGCTTCAATCTGCTGCCACTTGGGTGATTTTATCAACAACAGCAAACTAAATACTTGGATCTAATGCAGAGCAAGAACGCAATAATATTTGAAATGTAAATTAACTACTTTAATTAAACACTCCCCAGCTAGTGGATGCCTTTAAATCAGCATAAAAAAAACACAGACACATCTCACCCATCCTCATCCTTAACATTGGAGCTCCCCAGGGCTGCGATTTGAGCCCCCTGCTGTACTCCTTGAACACACATGACTGTGTAGCCACTGTCGACTCAACACCATCGTCAAGTTTGCTGACAACACAGCTGTGGTGGGCCTGATCACAGATAACAATGAAAAGGCCTACCTGAAGGAAGTAGAGGGCCTGACCCGATGGTGTCAGGACAATAACCTCCTTCTGAATATAAGCAAGACTAAGGAGCTGATAGTGGACTTTGGGAAGAAGCAAGGAAGGAACTACACCCCCCTTAACATCAACAGGTCCTTGGTGGAGAGGGTGGACAGCTTCAATAATCTTAGTGTCCACATCACAGAGGGCCTGACTTGGGCACTACATACTGACTTTGCGGTGAGGAAGGCAAGGCAGAAACTGTTTCACCTCAGACGCTTGAGGAAATTCCAGATATCCCCTCAGATACTGAGGAATTTCTACTCCTGCACCATCAAGACCATCAAGAGCGTCCTGACGGGGAACATTACTACCTGGTACGGGAACAGCACCAAACGGGACTGCAAGGCCCTGCAAAGAGTGGTTCATTCAGTTGAATGTATCATAGGCGGTGCTCTACCCTGTCTAAAAGACATTTACACCAGGCGGTGTAAGACTAAGGCTAGAAGAATCATTAAGGATCCCAACCACCCGGATAACAGCCTAAAATCAATCATCAGCTCTTTGGTTTTACTGACGCTGAGCAGTAGATTGTTCTCTGTGCACCACTCTGCAAGACTGTTGATCTCATCATTGTTTGAAATCCGGCCAATGATGGTGGTGTCGTCCGAAAACTTCACAACAGAGTTCTCTCCGTGTCGGGATTGCAGTCGTGGGTGTACAGGAAGTCCAGTGTCAAGTTGTAGTGTGTGGTACTCCATTCCAGAGTGCTAAGTTTGCCAATCAGTTTCATGGGAGAGATTGTGTTGAATGCTGAGCTGAAATCAACAAACAACATTCTGATGTAGGTGTAGTTATTTTCAAAGTGTGTGAAGACTGAGTGGAAGGCAGTGGAGATGGCATCCTCTGTGGATCTGTTGGTCCAGGCTGGCTGGGATGTTGTTTTTGATATGTGGGAGAACCAGTTTCTTAAAGCACTTCATCAGAATGGAGGTGAGTGCCACAGAACGATACTCGTTTGGACTAGACACTGCATACTTTTTGGGTACAGGGACAATGGTGGCTTTCTTGAAGCAGGTGGGAACACTCTCCTGTCACAGTGAGAAGTTACAAATGTCAGTGATGACATCAACTAGCTGGTTGGCACATGTTCTTAGTACACAACCAGGGATGTTATCAGACCCAGCAGCTTTACTCATATTCACTCTCAGCAGGGTTCTTCTTACATCCGCTGTGGACACTGACAGTTGCCGTTCATCCGGAGGTGGAGTAGACTTGACAGCTGATTCTTTGTTGAGGAGATCAAAGCGAGCATAAAATGTGTTAAGCTCATCTGGCAATGTGGCCTCAACGTGCCCCCATCATGTGGATGACAAAAACAGCTTCTTCCTGACTGCAGCTCACCTTATCATCAAGGGCTGAGACCTCCATCAACACTGACTCTTATACCCCCCAACAATCAGTAGATGTTACATTAACATAAAGTCTACATATCTGACTCATTAATGCACATATTTTGGATTACTATCTTGCACATTGCACATATTCTTTATACTTCACACTGTGAACTTTTGCACATTCCCTGGTCAATATTTTGCACATTCCTGCACAAACTGTACATCTGTTTAACCTTTTTTAGTTAAAGAGACTGTGTGTAACATTCAGAAAATGCTTGTGAACAATGACACCTGTGGCCGTTAAGTCAACTGCAGTCAGCATCCTGTTGCTTGCACGTGTGCTTGCACTCTGTAGGCGCGAGCCAGCATCAGCAAAAACTACGATGGCCCTGAGAGCTCAGCGCACAGCAGCTTAAGAAAACACATGCAAATACACAAAACACAAGCAAATTAAGAAAACATCTTCATCAATGTGACAACACATGCGCAGCATTTAGAAAACATGCTGCAAATAGAAAAATACTGCAAATACGAAAATGTAGCAAATAGAAAAACGCTGCAATTACAAAAATGCGATGTTCACATATATCTTGTGGAGAATCCCTCCCCTTACAGTGCTGCCAGGATGAAAGTGTACAAAAGTACAGACAGTTATATGTATTTTCGATCTGGATGGGTCAATAATGCTGCTGCTTCAGCGGCAGCTCCCGCTCCTGTCACCCAGCCTGGGTGGCTTGTCTGCCGGCGTGAGGACGGCCAGCGGTCAGCGTGTAGATCTCTGGATCACACGTGTTTTCAGCCACTGCGCTCCATCAGAGTAGTTAATGTTATGGATCTGATTTGGATTGTGATATTAAAGGTAAGATAATAATGTTAAACGGAACATGATGCTGTGATATTGTCACACCAAGCACAGACACACGGACTTTTAAAAGGAAACTGTTGTTTGAATAAAGGAGACATTGCGATTAAATAGATGTTTTTAATGTTTAAATATTTTAAATAAAATGTTCACACACTTTTATAAATCACCGCATAACCTGGCGATCGGATTCAGGGTCCCTGTAGTCAGCGTTGTAGGGCAGTAATGTTAGTGACAGGGCAGTAATGGTTAACGTTAGGTTAAGACAATATCTTATGACATAAATCTAATCAAAGCTTGGGCGGGATTCCATAGAATCACAACCCAGGCTTGTCTCCTCGTCGGTTAGTGCATCTGATTGAACAACAACTATCTGGCATTTTGACTAAACCTGGTAAAACTAACTGGCGGGCAGAGGAAGACAGCCTTGTTTTGCCCTCCAGGTGGGCGTTCCTATAACGGTGTGATGTCACGTGAAAACTATGAATTGTGACCCGGAAACAGTTTCTGCAGTTAACAGGAGAAAAAAAGATGTAAATGTACAATAGCCATTCTGTTCCACACTCCAATCAAGAAGTTGGCAGTAATGCACCTGAAAGCTGTTTGCCAACCACCATTAAACAACAGAAGAAGAAGAAGTTTCCAAAGTTTCTGTTGTCGCCTGGGAGACTTGTAGCGTTTCTGTATTTGCTGCATTTTTGTATTTGCAGCGCGTTTTCTAAATGCTGCGCATGTGTTGTCACATTGATGTTTTCTTAATTTGCTTGTGTTTTGTGTATTGCATGTGTTTTCTTAAATTGCTGTGCGTTGAGCTCTCAGGGCCACCGTAAAAAACAGTGACGTGACACACACGAGACTGAACGTGATAGACAGGCATCATGTTGATAGCTTGCTTTTCAATAAAGTTGTTAAAAAAAATGTTGATAGCTTGCTAGCCAACTTTATCAATCGCTGTTTGTCTAGCTTTCACTGAGAGGCTCAGCAACGTCAGCATAGCTGAATGTGCTGGATTAAAAGCTAACGCTCAGTGAACTAGACAGAATATTATAAATAAGATGTGTTGATGTGTCGAGTTGTGGTGTGTGCCGGTTGTTTGTTGACGTTAGCTTAGCAACTCCTCTTACTACAACAGTATGATCCCAAAACAAACAGATTTTGCTGTGATTTAATTGTAATAAACGTATCGAAAGGATGCCTAAATAACTACATCATGATGCCGATTTGTAAAAAGTCTGAATTTATGCTTTGTCAGGTCTGTCTGCAAGACGACAAACAAACAACTTTTAAAATGCTCATTTTCTGAATGGAGTTTGGCTTGATCATTGCTATGCTAATATTGTAGCTGCTCCATCAACAGTCAAAATAATGTCATTAAATTCTGTATAAATATGAAGTAGTATCATAGAGCTAACGTTGGCTAGTGTTGCTCACTGTTAGCGCTGTAGCAGAGCTGAAGAGAGGAAAGACACTCGGGAGCGTGCAAAACTGCCCCGAGTCCTTTACATAGAAATCAGTCTACAGGCTGTTACAGTCAACTGAGAAAGTCGAGGAGGGTCTCACTTTTTAAGTTCTGTTACGATCTGTTCACACATTGGCAACAAAAAACGATTAAAAAATGATTAAAAAACGCTTAATACATGTAAATTGTTACATACAGCCCCTTTAATGGCACTGCATTTTCTCCAATCAGAGATTTATCAGCATATGTGTCCTGCTGCCTTCAGATGGCTGCAGGGATTAAATGATGGAGAAGCTTTTCATAAAGCACATATGGACAGCTACCACAACGTGGATAACTTTAACAACATTAATTATTTGAATCTTCCTGGGAAGACACCATGATTTGATGGTGACCGACCTTCTGCTAGCAAACCTCCAAACCCTATTTTGCATCTACTTAATTTTTGTTTACCATTGGAAAAATAAGGACTGATATTTTGCAAACAGACTAGTTTATGTTCATTGGAACCTTTAGTCTCTTCAAAAATGCAGAGGAGGAGAAAAAGTGCAGAGTTTAAATGTATTAATTAGCCTTTATTAATTGTTTGCACAACTATAACCAGCCACATCAATTTTCCAGCAGCTGGGGCAACAACATACATCAGCCATCTCTTCATTCTACCATTAACAGCATATTTTCAGGTATTGTTATTATATTTGTATTATTTGTATTTTGAAACTTGTGCTGGGCACCAAAATACCACACAGATGGGCAAAGAGAATTTGAAGGTCATTGCACTGGTCATTGCGCCGCCACGAAAATAGGGCCATATGACTGAAAAAGCGTTGGATCGACACAATAATATAAACAGCTTCACCAAACATTTTTGTAATTATTTACTTCTTATCGTCATTGTACTAATTACTTGTTAAAAACCATCACGTATGGTGCTGTGTGTTCATGTTGTGCACCATCAAGACAACAATATGATTTCCTGAAGAAGCGTCTTCCCATTTGTTAAGCCATTGTTGTCATGCGTCGCTGTGGTTGACTCAGCTCTTTCAGAGTGATGATACCAGTGATGTGACTGTCTGGGAGTGTATTTATTAATCACAACACCCTTGGATCTATTTTCACTCCAGCCCTTTTGCACCTTGCGCTGCTGCACCTACATGAACCAAAATAGCAGGTGTGGTTGGATATGCCCTTTTGCACTTTGCACTGACCACTTCGACTACTTTGCCCTGGTCTTTGGGCTTGCATGATTAAAATAGTGTGTCATGATTGCTGTCCAAGGTGCTGGTCTTGGGACCCCCAGTAATGTGGACGTGTTGTAAGATTCTCACTACTGCCTGGAGAGGATGCAATGTTTACAGCTGACTGGTTTTGCCATTTTAAACATGAATATTACTTTAGAGATTTGCAATAAATCCATCAGATATTGTGCTATTTCTGGGCATCAGTCTGTTGCCTCATGTCAGCTGATGATTTGAATGTGCACATTGTCTGATGGACCAAGACACACTGAACCACAGGGTTTGTTATAACTAAGAGAAATACACCTCAAGAATAACTACACTTTTCATATGTAAATCTAAGCAGGCTGTTTGTAAGTGTAATTTTTAAAGTCTGGTTTACAGGGATTTATTGAGACTGAGAAGTGACCTTGTTATTCTGCTGCAGGGACTTTGCAACCAAAATGGCAGCTGCCTTGCGGGAGCACACCTCTTCTACCCTGCAATCCATCAACCTCTCAGGGAATCCAATCGAAGACAAAGGTGGGTTTTTATGCATCACATCTGAGAGTATAATCACAATATTAGAATAGAACAGTTGTGCTAAGCCATGTTCCGTCTTGAACCAAGTGGACAATTTTACTATTTGCCTTCCTCTGTGAAGTTTTGTCAGTTAGTGAGATGATGGCCATCTTCTTGAGCCTAGTATGCAGCTGAGGGTCAGTTCACCCAAAGTACCGGGGAAAGAAACTTGTAGTAGTACCTAGACATGCAGAAAGTTTGAAGTTAGAAGTTTAATCCATCCCTGTAATATACTGGGGACAGGAAGGTTTGGTAAAAGTCTTTACTTGGTTATGAGGCAGGAATCAGCAGTGGGAAGGCTGTCACATCTGCAGCTAAAGAGAAACGGCAGTAGTTCAAAGGCAGATAGATTGTTATCACAACAGGCACAGGGAGGCAAGATAAACATGGCTGTAAGGTAATGTTAGGTACAGCTGTTATAATAAAAAACTTGAAGAATACTTAAAATCCACACATGAAACAGTGTTTGTTTTTCTTCAATAATACTAAAACATTTTACATATTATTAGTTGTACAATAGACCTTTTTCCCAGCAGACATTTTGACTTGTCAAAGCAGTAAAAGCACAAGTGGAAATAATAACATTAATAATGGCTCAATTGCATTAAAGGTGTAGTCTATGATTCTGGAGAAAGCTTGTTGATATTTGAACTGAACAGGTAAACAAACACACCCCTCCCTTCAGTGCTCCTTCAAACTCACACGAGTAACTCACAGCATTAGTTTGTCCTGTGCACGAGCACGAGTTGTGACATATTATACTGAAGTGTTTAGTGGAAACGCGGCTAAAGCTTCAGTATTTGACGACCTGGGTTGGTGGCTCTACCCGAGTCACTCTGTTTGTTTCCTGTTTACAGAGCCAGGGCTGTGTATGAACACTGGACTGTTTTTTCAGCACACACAGAATGGAAAGCCAATGGACCGTGAGGAGATATTCACTGAATATGACAAAAACTGTTTTGGATTAGAATCGTAGACTGCATCTTTAAGTGTTACATTAAGCCATGTCAGTAAGTGAGCATGCACAATATCGGAGCCCTGGAACTACCTCACCTAAATGAAATGTATCCATCATTAATGTAATTAATTGCACCTGTGCTTCTCCTGCTTTGACAAGTCAAAATATCTCCTGTGAAAAGGGTCTATAGGTAGAAAGGTGAAGGGTGTACTTTAGAACAGCCAACATGTTTTTTAAATCAGTAAGCACACTGGAATGTAAACATATTTTGTGTGTGTTGTGTTTACATTCTTAGGTATAATGGCTCTCAGTCAGGAGTTGGGGAATCTAGCTGAAGGACTTAAGCACCTTTCTCTGTCCCGGGTATCAATGACTGCTAAAGGTACACACACTCGTACCAACTAAATGCAATTATTTCACAACACTGCCTTTACATCCATTTAACCTCCTCCAACAACATGATCACCATTTCAGCATGGTCTGATCTATGTGTTCCCAGGTCTTGGCTGTCTGAGTCAGGTGTTATCCTCCACTCAGCTGTTCTCAGCATCTCTGACCTACCTCGATCTGTCTGGTAACCCTGGCAGCCTGGTTACTGAAGAGGCCACGGTACACTCTGCTCTGTGTGCGTGTGTTTCATGTCAAATGTTGTGGATTGAAGAAAGATAACTTTACATACACAGAGTACACACATGGATACACATGCAATACACACACTGTACATACACATCCAGAAGTGGAGCTGTAATTCAAAGGTTCAGGAGAAATCCAGGTGGGCCAGTACAGTTCCAGCTTGATGACTAGGATAGCTCAGTGACACACTATACCAACAGAAAAGAGTGCCTGCGCAAGTATTCAATACACTGTGTTAAAGATGGAGAGAGAAAAAAAAAATATATATATATAATATATATATTCCGCACAGGTGATCAGTATAAGAGCAAAGTATTCAGTGTTGCAAAAATGATAACTTGAATGTTAATTTTTTCACAAACTAAAATGTTTTTAGTTGTTTTTCACTTAATTTGTTGTCTTGCAGTTTCTCTTCAAGTTCTTGTCCAGTACTAACTCTCTGTCTCATCTGGACCTCAGTGATACCAACTGCCCTCTGGACACGGTCAGTGAGAGACAGTTTATACAAACGTTGTTTCCACTCCTCTCCTCTAAGGCTGGTTGTTGGATTTCATCTAAAGGAATTGTCAGACATTTTAGAAAATCTTATTTTAACATGTGAAGAATTATACATGTACAAATGAAACATCGTGGTTTCAGGTGCAGTTAGCGATGGAGCTAGGTTTGGTACTGTCCTAGCTCTACAAACAAACCCTTCAGTATACAGCCAGCCATCATTCATCAAGTGTAGTGAAATCTGAGCTGAGACAGTGAAAGAGAACACTTATGTTTGTGGGTATTATACTTCCTATCACCCACTCATGTTATCAGAATAACATGCAGAGATGGTTAAAGGAACAGAATTATGTTTTCTTTTTATGCAGCATAATTTGGCAAGATGATGTGACAAATGGATCAAATAAATGGTGATGTATGAAATGGAGCTAGCATAGTAAACATTTTCAGTGATTACTTCTGTCTACTGTGTCAGATTTAAGATTTAACAAATAAGTCATAATTTCATCTAGTCTCTTCTTATTACTTATTAATCAGAGGCATAGTGACGGGAACAGTGAAACTAAGTACCAAAGGCCACAAACATGGGGAGGGCCCTCTAAAAGCCTGGAAATTGCCTTTGGTAATTGTTTTTGTCTGCAATTTTTAAAATATTCGTTATTAATAAACTATTACTTTTGGTTAAATAAATTACGTATTGTACTATTTAATATATCTGCTACCTCCCCTGCTGCCAAAATTCCTGCTAATGCAACTTGCTTGCAGTGTTTCAGAATGGTTTGATATTGGTATGTTTGATCAGCTGCAGGTGTTACACCATATTCAGTGACTACCATAATGTATGAAAGAAAGAAAGGCGAAGTACCTCATAATATTTAGATGTATATTTTTGTTCAATTTCCAGGCGCAGTAGGGTCACAATTCCTGATGGCTTGTGTCTGAAATTATGACCTTCATTCTGTTGTGCTTCTGTTGACCTCTACCTGGAAATTAAAACAAATTGCAGCATCCAGTAATTATCAGGCAGTTGGCATTGCTCTCACCTTCTTTTAAGAGAGAATAACACCAAAAACAGCAAATGATGATCACAATTTCTGACAGATGCTATCAGAAATTGTGACTGCACTGTGCCTAGAAATGTAACAAATATATGCAGCATCTAAATATTATCAGGTACCTCGCCTTTAAGACAAGGTGAGTTCATAAATTGGTTGTACTAAAAGTACTTTCCAGCATCCTGCAGTTTACACTGAAAGGAGATTTGCAACACTAAAGTCAAGTAGTCTGTTTTATTGTATATCATAAGTATTATCCCCGTATCAAGACCAGTCAGTCAGCTTGAGAGTGATAGCAGATTCTAATCCTGTGTTTTCAGCTTTAATACTGGGGTTACCCTTTTGTACGTACAGACGGGTGACAAATTAAAACCAACATGAAGTGTCTCAGTAAGGTGTTGGGCCACCACGTGCCGCCAGAACAGCTTCAATGCTCCTTGGCATTGATTCTCCAAGTCTTTGGAACTCTACAGGAGGGATGAACACCATTCTTCCAAAAGATATTCCCTCATTTGGTGTTTTGATGGTGGTGGAGAGCGCTGTCTAACACGTCGGTCCAAAATCTCCCATAGGTGTTCAACTGGGTTGAGATCTGGTGACTGTGAAGGCCATAGCATATGATTCACATCATTTTCATACTCATCAAACCATTCAGTGAGCCCTCGTGCCCTGTGGATGGGGGCATTGTCATCCTAGAAGAGACCACTCCCATCAGGATATAAGTGTTTCATCATAGGATAAAGGTGATCACTCAGAACAACTTTGTATTGATTTGCAGTGACCCTTCCCTCTAAGGGGACAAGTGGACCCAAACCATGCCAGCAAAATGCCCCCCACAGCATAACAGAGCCACCAGATCTGAATTCGTTTTGTTTCTCCACTCATTTATTCAAGTTTTTCCTTTAATTTGTCACCCGTCTGTATTTAGACTGTGTATTTAAGTTTATAAAGTTCTATTATACTAATTCTATGTTGCAACAGACTGTAAACAAAACATGATTCCAGTAAAGTCTTATTTGGTTTCCCTTTATTGTAAAATACAGAAATACAGTAATCCACTTATGATATGATGACATATGATAGACAGACACTTTTGGCATGGATTCATGCATCAGACATCGATCTTCTCTGACTCACCTACTTGGCCCAAGGACAAGGACAACAACAACAAAGAATATGCTGGCCCCAAGACGCAAAGAAGGCACCGAGGGAAACAGTCAGGGGTCAGGAACAGGCTGAGGCCCCGGCACATCGTCCACCCTTACCCATTACTCACCCCAGCTGTGTAAATGACTACTGGGTGGTGGCTCTGACCTCCGTGGTGATGAAGTGTTTTGAGAGGCTTGTGAAAGACTTCATCACCTCCTCACTACCCCAGTCCCTTGACCTGCTGCAGTTTGCATACCGCTCCAACAGATCCACGGACGATGCAATAAACCACCTCATCCACACTGCCCTGGCCCACCTGGACATCAGGATGGGGAATTATTGTAAATGCTGTGTGTGGACAACAGCTCAGCATTTAACACAATCATCCCTTCCAGACTTGTCACGAAGCTTGAAGACCCAGGATTTAACTTCACCATGTGCAGCTGGATCTTCAACTTTCACACCTCATCCCTCCTCGCCATCAACACAGGAGCCCCCTCAGCCCCCTGCTGTACTCCCTGTAGACACATGACTGCGTGGCCACGTCTGACTTCACCACCATCATTAAGTTTGATGATGACACAATCGTTGTAGGCCTGATCTCTGACAACATAGAGAAGGCTCTCCTAGAGGAAGTTACCCACCTGGAGAACTGGTGCCAGGAGAACAACCTCTCTGTGAATGTCAGCAAGACTAAGGAGCTGACAGTTGATTTTGGGAGGAAGCAGGAGAGGAACTACCAATCCCTCAGGATTAATTGGGCCCCGGTGGAGAGGGTGGACAGCTTCAGATACCTCGGTGTCTGCACCACAGAGGATTTATCATTGTCCTCTCACATCAGCACCTTGGTAAAGAAAGCCACCACCTCAGATGCCTAAGGGACTTCAGGCTGCCCCTCAAGGTGCTAAAGACGTCCTACACCTGCACCATAGAGAGCGTTCTGACAGGCAGCATTCCCTGCCTGGTTTGGGAGCAGCACTAAGAGGGACTGTCTGGCCCTGCAGAGGGTGGTGCGGTCAGCAGAACGTACCATCAGATGCCAACTCTCAGCCCAACAAGACATTTATACTAGGAGGTGCAGGATGAGGGCTGTGAGGATCATAAAAGACTTCTGTCACCCCAACAATGGACTCTTCTCTCTGCTGTGGTCAGGGAGGCCCTACCGCTGCCTGAGGGCCAAAACAGAGAGGATGAGGAGGAGTTTCTTCCCTCAGGCCATCTAGGTCCTGAACCAGTGACTTTCACTCCACTTACAAATTCATAACTCATAATTATAATCCATCCACCTGCCACACTGCATATGATTTATGTACCGGTTATATTGGTTTATTTTATTCTATGGTATTCTATTCTATTCTATTTTTCTACTATTTGTTAGTTGCTTTCTGGAGCTAAGCACTGACGAATTTCACTACATGTTGTGTATGTGACAAATAAATGTTATTTGATTTGATTTTACTATTAATTGTGTATTGAACTTCTGTGCTTGTCATTCTGTACATAACACTCACTCATTCTAACTTCTAACTTTCTCTTGCAGTTATTTGTGTCCCTGTCTGCTGGATGTTGTTACAAATTGATACACCTGAACCTGGCCAGGAATCCTTTCAGCCACAGGTCAGCTTTTGGTTAGTTTTTGAGTTGTAAGATCTGTGAACTTGACGTCCTCTCTGCATTATTGAGACACATGGAATTCAGTATTGTTGCACTCATAGACATCATTAATTAGACATCATTACTTATTTACTTACACGTATCATGGATCATATATCATCACAATACTTAGGCCATCCTCCTAAGTATTATACAGTGCATTGTGGGGTAATTCACTATAGAGTACGGGTGTAACGGTACACAAAATTCACGGTTCAGTAAGTACCTCGGCTTTGGGGTCATAGTTCAGTACGTTTTCGGTACAGCAGGGAAAACAAAAAAATGTAGAAAACAACATTTTTATCATTTATTTTGAAAAATGTAAACATTCAACAGTGGCTAATTGGCTATAATTCTACTATAAAAGTTAAGGCATTCAAATGCAGGAAAAAAGAAATAACAAAAATAAATAACACAAATGTCAGTAATGCTCTAACCCGTTGACAATTCCTGAACAACTGCAGCTTCTGCTCGTTTATACAGGGCAGCACAATGGACTGATTAAAAAGCACACATGAAGCACATTGTAGCAGGGCTCAAGCACTTTGACCTTGTGCTTAAATCCTGTATTCTCTACGACCGAGTAGAGTCACATATCTGCTGCATTTAGCACTCTATAGCATTAATTATTACTTTGGCACTACCCGAATCTGCAGTAAGAGGCGGCCTAAACGCTGTGGGGAGAAGGACTTGCCTTCCAGTCAGTTTTTGTCTCGTTCTGCTAATCGGCACATTCAGGTGACGCTGTCGTAAATTACATGTTTGAAGTGTTTCCACAGACAGACCTGACTTAAGCTGAACAATGTCGGGACACAGTTTGAGACTAATCGTTGTCCATTTTCCATTTTCACTAATCAGGAAACCGTAATGTCACGGGAGGGTCCTCGCTCTGGTCTCTCATTTGAGTTTGCCATTCAGAGGCAGCAACACTACATGAGCTTGACTAACCTGGCTAATTGGGCTAGGACGACTAGCACACTACAGCTGATAGACAGCACCTGGTGCACTGCCAAAACTTTCCGGGTAAAACTCGCACTCTAGAATTTCTGTTATGCGCACGCGAGTAGTGACTATTTGACAATAATTGTTTGGGTCACAGCACATACTGAACCGAGGAAGTTGCATATCGAACCAGATGTCCTGTACTGAATGGTTCGGGACGAATACACACACCGTTACACCCCTACTATATAGGGCATAATAATTCTGAATAAACATTCAGACAACACTACAAAAATGCAAAACACTATTTAATGGACAATTTCAAACACAGCCAAGACCCAGCAGCACAAAGACTGGAATGTTAAGGCAACATAGATGATCTGGCAAGGAGTGCCTAGTGTATTGAGACTAACAGGGTTACTGCTGGGCAGGTGTGCAGACAGGTGATGAATCAGGTGATTTGGGAACATACTGAGAACAAGTAGTGGGCAGGCTTTGAGAAATGTTAATGAATCAGCTGGTGGAAGCAGATAATCCACTCTAGCTCAATTTCATGGTGTGATTGATAAAATTGTATTAAAAGAAAACACAGCCTATGACGTGTGTTGTTTGTGTGTGTGTAGAAAGGTGCGGGAGGTGACCAGGAGCATTCGAGAGTTCTTCAGTCAGAGCTGTGAGCTAAAATATGTGGGCCTATCTGCAACCAAACTACCTCCACAAGCTCTCAGGTATGTTTACTCCAACAAATGCAATAATATAATATTCAATTTTTTACTTTACGTAAATTCATTCTTGATCATAGGAATTGTAGTTTGACAAAATAATCTTAATTCGAGGCCCACTTACAAGCTGACATGTGTGTGAAGCCTTGGAACAGGCCAGTGGGTGGACTTTGAGTTCAACTGAAATTAAATTGCATGATTTTTTGTCTGCTACAGCATATCTGCTTTGTAAATCACTGCCCTGTGTTCTCCTTTGAGAAAAAAATCAGAAACCAAAAGCCCAAGATACTTGCAGACTGAACATCACGGCTCGATGGAAGAGGCGAGTCCATGAGTCGAGGAGCCGCGGTTAGCTCAGACATGTCTGTAATGACAGCAGGACAGAGAGGAGCGAATGTATAGTTTTTAAACAGCAGAGATTTCAACTGGAAAGTTGAAAAAATGACTTTAGAAGAGTAACATTTTTTAACTTTGTTATGAATCAGAAAGATTCAATTTCTTACAGTAACTGCTGTAATGGATGGCGATTTGTCTTAGAATACTGAAATGAAACCCCAGAAACACGCTTCATTTTTTTCAGAAAGACATGAAAGAAATGCTGAATGAGAGTGTGCACTGAATTAAAGAAGCTAGTGGAACAGAGGCTAGCCTGACATGACGTCATGACTTGGGCTCTCATTTTTAAGACCACATATACAGTTACACACAGTTGATGTTGATTAGCTAATTAAACTTCAAGCAGTTTGTTCCTCTGTTCTGATTGATGGATTGATGTTAAGCTATTTTTGGCAGTTGGGACCTACAGACTGGTGACAAATTAAAGGAAAAACATGAATAAATGAGTGGAGAAACATAACGAATGCAGATCTGGTGGCTCTGTTATGCTGTGGGGGGCATTTTGCTGGCATGGTTTGGGTCCACTTGTCCCCTTAGAGGGAAGGGTCGCTGCAGATCAATACAAAGTTGTTCTGAGTGATCACCTTTATCCTATGATAAAACATTTCTATCCTGATGGGAGTGGTCTCTTCCAGGATGACAATGCCCCCATCCTTAGATAGGTAATGCAGTTCAGCTTCCAATTCTGGCAATTCATTTCATTTTCAGCAATGCTTTGCAGCTCTCCGCTTTTTAGGCCAATGATTTTTTTGTTCTGAAGTGTTAAGCAATTCAGTTCATCTGTTTGATATCAATACAAAGCATTTCTTCTTTCAGCGTTTCTGGCAATTCATGTCAACTTCCAGCTTTTACAGTATTACTGCAGTTTCAGAGCTGTATTTCAGCTCTAAGCTTCTTTAGGTAATGCATTTCAGCTCCCAATTCTGCCGGTTTTACATTTCAGCTTCCAGGTTTTTCAGCAGTGCAGTCAGTGCTTCAAGATTTTTCAGGCAATTAGTTTCATATTTCTGCATTTTCAGCAATGATTAATTTCAGTTGTCAGCATTCACGCGTATTTTCTGCAATTTTCTAGTTTACATTGTCTCTCGTTCTGCTGCCGGTCTTTCCCTTTGCTAACGCACCTCCCATAACCATGCCCCAACCTCCAGATAGCCAATTGAGTCGTAGTTCTACTTGTGTCATTGGTTTGCAACGCTCAAGATTCACTGCATATTACTACTAATTGTATTAATATAAGCACCTTATATGTATAGTGACATAAGTAAAGATCCTAGTAACATACATTTCTTTTAGAATGTTGTTAGTGTGATTATGATGATCTGTCTCTGATTAGTGATGTTGTTTGCTAGCTAGCTTGCTTGCTAATTGCTGCACTGATCTTGAGGTAAATTATGTCGTTTTGAAGTGAGGAACAATGACCAGCCCTATTACAGATGTTGTGGCTAATATAATGTTTTGTTTTCTTTGCCCTTTCAGCAGACATGGCAAAAAAGAATGATTATTTTATTTTTCCCCTTGGAGAAATTCATTTTTGTTGTTCTGTTATTTTTTTTGCACACACACACAAGCACAGGACCTATATATACATTCATCAGTGTGGTAGAGATGTCAAAGTGATGTTTTAGTACCGTTCCTACACCCAAGGGTCTGCCGCATAGTACAGCGCCCCAAGCAGTTAGGGGTCCGGTGCCTTGCTCGAGGCAGGATGAATAAAGTAATATCTTTTCTTATCTTATCTAACAAGCCTTCAAAGAACGTTATTCCATGTCAACTTTTCAGATGGCTACCACCGCCTCGTGTTGTAAAGAGCTTGATCTGGTTGGCATGTGCATTTGTTTTGGAAGCGAGAGAAAGAAAGAGGCAACTTATTTTCAATACTATTTTTCTTTTTTAAACAGCTGTTTGCAGGATGCATGGTGATCAGATAATGTATCTATTCGTGGCTATGTAAGATTAATAACTGTAATATGACGATGGTGGAACAAAGTAAACTTTGTTTTAGTACCGTTCCTACACCTAAAGTTAGGTTCCCTCCGCCTCACTCCTCGCCGCTAGGAGACTACTTCACTGGGAGGAGAGTGGGCGGCCGCTCCAGAGACGGACCTTCAGTTAGCAGCTGTAGCTTGAACACAGCCAGCGCAAACCCCAGCCCCGGGGGTCTGATCCCCGACTCCCCGCTGGACCAGCAAACATTCTGTTGCTGCCGTTACACAGGTGTCCGTTGGCCACCTGCACGCTGTGAAAATTGGAATTCGGATTTTATCTACCTGGGCAGGCTGCCTAAGTAGAGCCTATGTATGGGAAATGCTGTCTTCATAATAATAAGCCAACAACAAGATATAGCTCGGTAGCAAGGCCAACATAAAATGTTACGTTATAAGCCAGTTGTATTACAGTAATGTCCACTGTGACCTAACGTTATACTTCCATGGACTGTAAAACCACATCTTGCATATTACATACCTGTCTCAGGGCCAGTTCAGGATCAGTTTTGAATCCTTTCAAATCCCACAATTCTCTCCATCTGTTGAATGACCGACCAAGGTTGACTCGTTTTTTCGCCCGTGCTCTATCACTGTCCCTTTTAGATTTTTTTTGCTCTTTGCTCAATTCTTTTCTTTCTCTCTTTGCTGATCCTGCCCCAGTATCAGCCAGAACCACAAAATATAAAGTCAAAAATAAAATTCTCTGAAGAAAAATCTCCTCCTGCTTCCTTTTAACTGGCTAATGTACCACTCACTGCTAAACTTTGCCTGGGAAAATATAAACATGAGCTCTTCCGGTCTACGTGCTGTAAATCGTTTCGTCTGATTTCGCGAGTTAGCGACAGGCATTAAGAATAACTATACAGAAATTGTCAATCTTCTCACTGTTGGTCTCGTTTGCTTATGTAGGTCATACAGAGGCATCAGTATTAAATTGAGACTGTTTCATAACCAGTTAAAAACTCCATGTAGTGGGTTAAATATATATATTACAAACATAAATATAAATCAAACACATTCAAAACATTGTTAATGCACCATAATACACAGACACTCTCTCAATAATGTACAAATTAGAGCCTGACGCATACTGAATTCTTGAGGGTGAGCTCGATAATGATATTTGAGTTTAAAAAATCTAATATATCAGGAAGTAGTGTACAATGTAGACAAGCCTGTATTATGAACATCACAGGAATTCCTGATAGTTAAAATAGCCTGTCACCAATGACTAGTTCACCTTTATGCATTCATTTCTCCTTCATTTGCCAGTACTCTTTTGTTTCTCTCTATGTGATGCAAGATACGCCTTATCAAAACATATCTTTGGCATTTTTGTACTGCATTTTCTTATTACTTATCAGCCAACATACACTGATACTGATATCTGTGATGAGCTAAAATGGGCTGATATCAGTCAGACACTAGTACAAATACACATAACAACATATAAATGAGATCTATCTCGTTTGATGGATATGATGCGGTTTGATTGATTACTATGAAACAGCAAACTGATTTAAGAAGAACTATCACTATTATTAGGGGCAGGCAGAGCTTAGGATTGGTCAGTTCACTTAAAGTGACATTGATAGACAGACTTGGATGAAATTTGGTATCCCTTTCTCCCTTATCTGGAAAATGACCACATTCAGTCTTAACAACATTTACCAGTCCCAACACATTCACTCTTTCACTTTCAGTGGGTAACTCAAGGTAGTTGGAGGGGAGATTTCTTCTTTTTTTCCAATCTGAGTATACTATGTTGAGAGGTTTGTTATTTAAAACTGTTTAAAAAAACTACATGTGTTATTCTGTAAAATAATGAGAACACACTCAGTTTTATGTCATGAACACTGATTGTGAGAACTGAATTGACATTTGAACCCACCAATGCTAAATGCTAGACTGAAGTCCAGTGGCTGTATTACTGCTAAAATGTGTTGAAGTGTTTTAGGACTCAGTAAAAGACCCAACAATGTTGCAGTGTTTTCACCCTAACAATATATTTCAGTGAGAAACACTAAATAGGTGAAAGATTTCTAGCATCAAACCCCCACCACCACACTGTGACAGTCTCTTACCCCTCTCTGCCTCTGTTGTGGATGGCCAGCTCCTCAGTGATGCCCTCCTCCGATTTAAAAGCGTCCCAATCCATCTTAGATTTTTCCAGTGTGCTCATCTTCTGTTTCTTTCCCCCCATACGACTCAGGATGCTCGTCATGCCTGTCGGCCGCTTGGCACTGCTAACACACACAGGGGGAACCTTTAGGTGACACAATACAGTAGCCAAAGCACGGTTCTGCTACACATGACAGAAAAGGAAAAGGATATCGTTAAGGTTTCTGTTCTAAGTCCGTACTATTCTTCTCAGTCAAAATTACCATTTAAATATCACATTGAACAAAACAGGAATTATTCCAACACACACAGCACCAACAGCAGCACATCACTAATGCCAACTGCGACAAATGTATTCATCACAGTGAACAGGTATGAAAAAGTTGCACTCTGTGTACGACAGAGACGTATTTCAGTATCCACTATTTGTGGAACAAACTACTTTGTCACAGAGCCTTGTAAGGCAGCAGACAGTGACTGCTACATTCAGGTAAAAAGAGGAGTTGATGAAAATGTATGAGCTCAACTCAAAGCCACTCCACCGTGACTACACAATATTTTCCTACAGTGTTACAGTGAAACACTCAGAGACAGTTTTGGTTTTCTTGGTGTAACTCATATTCTCTTTTAAGAGGGGGCAGATGTGTCACACTTGCTGTGCTGACAGTTGGTTTCAGTTATAAATATAACACATTTTTATTCGGAGAAATCCACAACTAGCTGCATCTGCCACAGTAAATTACTGACAAGTGGAAGAACATTGTTATAACAGAATTAAAAACTAGTTAGTGAATTAGTGTGACATAAAGGATGACCACAGATAGTCCATATGCTTGCACGTGTCTGCAAGGGTACTAAAACCTTCCTGTTATTGGTAGGATTCTTCTTAA
>NTHP01000346.1:288883-305727 GCA_003416845.1 Oplegnathus fasciatus | reverse complement strand
ACACACACACACACATCTGTATATAGTAATTTTTAGTTATTTTACATATTGTATGTTTTAGTCTTGTTATCTTTTAATAAATGTTTGTGGATACATGCTGGTCTCTTTAATGTTGTACAAGAGTGAAGGCTGCCAACCTCTTCTATGTAGAACTCCAAATCCTTCAACTTTACTAAGCATTGATCAGGTAATTTTGGTTGTAGTTATTAAGTTAATTATTAATCAGATTTCCAAATTGATATTTTAGTATACTTTATGAGACTGAATCAATTAATTAGCTATCATTTTTCCCTTTTCGAAGGGTGGTGCCCAGAGGTGGACTTAATGTCAATCAAGTCCAGTTATTTAATATAATTATTAATTATTTTCGATAATTATTAATTATTTCTGATAGCCGTACATATGTTGTACACCTTTAAATCGTTGATCCCCAACATGACTTTTTGCCATGGTGACAAAAGGTATTAAAAGAGGTAGAGAAAAAGCACACAAACACACACTCAGTACATATAAAGGGAAATTCCATTACACTGAATGAAAGCTCAAGTACAAAATTATTCCCTTGTAACATACACACACACAGACACACACAGACACACACACACACAGACACACACACAGACACACACACACACACACACACACAGACACACACACATATATTAGTTAGCCAATAAATCTTTCTAATCCTAATTTGTGTATGTTGGTGTGGGGGTTAAATGTTATGTGTAAAGGTATGTGCGTACCTGGGGCCAGGCAGAGGTGGTTGACTGGGTGATGACCTCTTCTCTTCGTCTCCATTCTCCTCCTGTTTGGTGTTCTGGCTCTTCAGATAACTCTTAGCTTCTCTGGAGTCTGCTGATACCTCTTTATTCACTCTGACAGGGAGACAGACACACAGTGTGCTAAAATCAGTATGGAAAAATAACAGTAGATGGACAGGAATTGCTACAGTATACAGTATGTCTATGGAGCAGTTTGAAACAGCTTGTATATATGTATGTATGTAAATGTGTTTACCAGGAAACAATGAAAACCTCTTAGTAAATGAAACCAGGGACATTTTGTCGGATGCCACGACTCAATCAAGCTACCCCATCTTTAGCTGGACCTACGAGGTGATTAGGTCAGGACAGCTGCTGAGTGGCAAATGTGCGATGCGCTAGCTAGAGTCTGGGGACTTTTGGGTGTGTGTGTTTGTTTTGCTTTTGTGTTACGATTATTGTATTTATTTATTTATTTTTATATCCGACATATTTGTCACTTACACGGCATACGGACACATCGTACATTCAGGACAGGTTCTCCAGTAAACATACACACAGATTTTGTATTGTATCCATCTAACTGGTATGTCTGCATTTCTTTAAAGGGATATTTTGGATTTTTTGAAGTGGGGTTGTATGAGGTACTTATCCATAGTCACACACGTACGTACATACGTACGTATGTACATATGTATGTATGTATATGCATACTACAGATATACATAGAGGAACCGCAGATGACAATTCGCCAGTCTTGGTTAACTCCGCACATTAATCAACATTTGAATGTAAATGTGCCATTTTCCCTAACAAATGAATAAATGCAAATATACAAAATAGCATCCTTTTCATCCAGAATCCATGATAAAAGACCAAGATCCATCAACACATATCTAATCTATACAGCTGCTGAGCCCAGTCTGCATCTGAACCTTTTTGTTAAAAAGTAAATAACAAAAAACAGGATGTAGACTAGCCTCTCCCTCTACACACATGCTATATAAGGACACACACAGCAAGACACACATCTGCCATGTCACTGTGGGGTTAGATCAGGGGGCTACTGTATATGAGGAACAACCGCTGCATCCTCTGGGAACATCAGTACTGCACAGACTCCACAACCACTTGCATCCATCATGGCGGCGCTGAAAAGCTTTCCCTGTTATGTATGCTAATTATATGCAGCCATAATTACACAGAGCACACAGCTCCGTGAATGATGAGGAAGAGCATTTTGAAAGGACGAGTCTCGTCTCAGGCAAAGAGAAAGATATCTGAGTTCCAAGGAGAATAAACTGAAAAGACACAAGAGTAACAGCAGGCTCAGGTGATGGACATCTATTTGAAATATTCTACCATTTGGAGCCTATAGCAAACTTTATTGACAAATACATGTTCAGACAAAAACTGTCTACCATATCCACACATTAGACCCAGCAGCATTTACTGTGGCTCTGGGGATGGGTTACAACCACCATCCATGTACTAATCTTATGCTTCTGTAATTACAGAGCAGACAGCTTCATGCATAATCAATCAGATGAATTATACGCAGTATCATATTTGGTTTCTGAATATTGCCCACTCATATGTAAACGTTAGGATGGGACATTACTTGCTCCACATAACTAGCATCCTGTCTGGCTGCTGGGGCGTGGCTGTCTGTGTGATCTACAGTATTTTCTTACATACAGGGTTTTCCCTGCCATTATACGGCTTAGGCGTGTTTTTGCGCCCAGCCTAAACCATATGAACGTCAAAACAATGTGGAGACGGTCCGTCTGATACCTGTCACAGTGGGCTAGAATCGCCAAAGATAAATTTTGATGAGTAGCCAAACGCAACAAACATTGTCATCTATGCTATCTTCCTGCCTTTCTCAGAGAAGAAGGTCTAAATCTCACTGAATGGCAATTTGGCAATGGCAGTTTTATTTATATAGCACATTTCATTACACATAAGCTCACAGTGCTTTACACTGAAAGACAAAATATAAAAATATAGACATAAACATGAGAACATAGGCAGCATAAACAACATAAATATAAGAATACAGTATAAAACATCAATCAAATAGAAACCCCTGCCCTATCACAACCAACTGTAAAAGAAACAAGTGGAACCAGACGAGTACACACACACAAACACACAGTAATTAACCATAACCTGGGAGAATAGGAAAGTTTTTAGTTTGCTTTTGAATGTGGACACAGTTGTGATGAACCTCAAGTCAGCAGGCAGCTTGTTCCAGAGAGCAGGACCCACAGTAACTGAAGGCACCCTCACCAGAACTGGATCTAATTCTGGGTACAGCTAGTAGACCTCTGCCTGATGACCTCAGAGACCTGATAGGGTTATACTGGGTTATCAGTGACCAAGTCAGAAATGTACTGAGGAGCCAAACCATTGAGTGCTTTATGGACTATTAACAGGATTTTGAAGGTGATTCTGTATTGTACCGGGAGTCAATGAAGTGATTTCAGTACCGGAGTAATATGTTCAAATTTTCATGTACGTGTAAGGACTCTGGCTGCTGCATTTTGAATGACGGGAGCTGTCCTACTGTTTGTTTGGATATTCCTGCAAACAGAGCATTACAGTAGTCTAACCTGCTTGACATGAATGCATGAACCACTTTCTGAGAGTCAGCTTGAGATATGAATGCTCTTTGTTTGTAAAATGTGTCCTGAGGGTGGTGCTAGAGGAAAGGTCATGGGGTCATTAAAGTGAAAAGAATTTATCCTCTTGAATGAGCATGAGTTCATGGTTTTCTGCTGGATTGAAAAAGTCTTCCATAATCAAAAACAAACTCTACAGAAAATATATTTCATCAACAAGTCCCTTAAATTTAGCTGCTTACAAATCGTACAAAAATAAAACATCCATCTTCTTTGAACAGCCAAGAAAAGCTTTTTCAGTGACCAGTTTACCAAATCTGAAAGCAATATCAAGGCTACATGGAAAATTATTAATCAGCTACTTCAAAAAAAAAAAGGCCTCCTCACAGTTCCCTTCAACCTTTACAGATGGAAGTTCTACTTTCACTGACCCTTTTGATATAGCTTGTAGGTTCAAAGGTATTGGTGCATCTCTTGCCAAAAAGATGGTAGATACAAAAGTTAATCCATTAGATTATGTAAAGGGTTCTTTTCCATCTTTTCATAATTTTGATCTGCCTGACTTTAAAGAGGTGAATCATATTATATTAAAATTTTAAAAAATCAGCTGTGCGTCATGATGGAATTTGCACCTCCCTAATCAAAGAAGTCATGACTCCTATTTTTATTGATCCTTTAACATTCATTTTTGCATTATCCATGGAAACTGGCGTCATACATTCTGACCTAACAATGGCTAAAGTTATTCCACGATTTAAAACAGGTGATCCAGGATCCTTTACAAACTATCATCCAATTTCAATATTGCCATGTTTTTCAAAGATTTTGGAAAAACAGGTATATAAAAGAATCCTGAAACACTTACAATACATCTCTTACAATATTCTGTATAATAATAATCAGTATGGATTCTGTAACAATCATTCAACTTATATGGCACTTTTAGAACTTGATATATAGCTTTAGATAATTATGAGTATGCAATAGGCATATTTTTGTACCTTTCAAACGCATTTGACACTGTTAACCATGCTATTTTGCTTTTAAAAATGTGTGGATATGGTTTTCATGGTAATGTTTATAAGTGGCTCAGTAACGATGTTCTTTATAGAAGACAATATGTTTTTATTAATGGTCATGAGTCAAAAAGAAATATAATGAAACATGGTGTATCTCAAGGACCCAAATTAGGACCTTTATTATTTCTTATTTATATAAATTATTTATATAAATCTTGTTGTAGTATCTAACATCACATTCCCATTACTCTTTGCAGATGACACTAGCCTTTTTGTCTCAAATAGAGATTTAGCAACTCTCATTAGAGAACTAAATCATGATCTTCCCAATTACTTAATATGGTTTCAAACACACAAGATGTCATTTAATGTCAAAAAATCTATATGAATATGAAACAAAATGAAACATTGTTTAAGAAAAATCTATGAGAAATATGACGGCGATCAAATCAAAATTCATATTGATAATGAAGAAATGATCAAAGTTTCATCAACATGTTTTTTAGGTATTTTGATTGATGATAAACTCTCTTGGAGACAACAGCTTGGTTTTGTCTGCAATAAGGTTACTAAATCTGTTGGGATTCTGAGAAAAATAAGAGGTTTTGTACACAGTACATGTTTATTAACGTTATATTATAGTTTCATTTATCCATATTTAACATACAGTAATATTGTATGGGCAAGTACTTTTCCAACTTATATGTACAAAATATTTCTGCTGCAGTTTATCATATTAGGAACTTTTTCCAAACATGTTGTACCAAGTGCACCTCTCTTTTTTAAATTTCAGTTGTAGACTATTTTTGACATCAACATCTTTCAAATTTGTACACCTGTCTTTAAAGTGAGATATAAGAACACAGACTTACGTCATAGTTTTAGATATTATTATGTAAATAATTAACTTCTCCATAATTACTCAACTAGACAGGCTAAGAATCTTAATCTTCCAGTGTATAAAACATCCCCTGGTCAGTTTTCTATCAAATATTGTGGAGTTATCTTGTGGAATGAAAATGTCCATTTAATGGATTCATCTGTGTCACTGTCTATGTACAAAAAGAAACTTAGAAATGCCCTGCTGTCAAAATCATTTGATTTGGAAAAATAATGATTTGTAAATACAAATTTAGTCCTGCTTCTCTGCATTTTCTTTTTTTACCATAATTCTACACTTATTTTATGTATGTAATTTGTGAACACTAATATTTGAAATATATTGGTGATTTTGTATGCACTACTGCTCCAAAGTTTGGGGTCACTTAGACATTTCCTTATTTTTGAAAGAAAAGCACTTACTTTTTCAAATAAAATAACAAAGGTGTACAGAGACCCATTTTCAGCAACCATCACTCCTGTGTTCCAATGGCACATTGTGTTAGCTAATCCAAGTTTATTGTATTAAAAGGCTAATTAATCATTGGAAAACCCTTTTGCAATTATGTTAGCACAGCTAAAAATGCTGATTAAAGAAGCAAAAAAATTGGCCTTCTTCAGGCTAGTTGAGTATCTGGAGCATAAGCATTTGTGGGTTCGATTAAAGTCTCAAAATGACCAGAAAAAAAGAACTTTATTCTGAAACACGTCTGTATATTCTTGTTGTGAGAAATAAAGACTATTCCATGCCAAGAAACTGAAGATCTCCTACAAAGGTGTGTACTACTNATTAAATGGTACCCGCAAAACACCAGTCTCAACGTCAACAGTGAAGAGGTGACTCCAGGATGCTGGCCTTCTAGGGAGAGTAGCAAAGAAAAAGCCAGATCTGAGAATGGCCAATAAAATGAAAAGATTAAGATGGGCAAAAGAACACAGACACTGGACAGAGGAAGACTGGTATTCTGTCTATAATGGAGTGGCCAGCACAGTCACCAGATCTCGACCCTATTGAGCTCTTGTGGAAGCAGCTTGACCGTATAGTACATAAGAAGTGCTAATCAAGTCAATCCAACTTGTGGGAGGTGCTTCAGGAAGCATGGGGTGAAATTTCGTCAGATTACCACAAAAAATTGACAGCTGGAATGCCAAAGTCTGCAAGGCTGTAATCGCTGCAAAAGGAGGACTCTTTAACAAAAACGTTTTGAAAAAGTTTGATGGACAAAATTTCTAACCTTGTCAATGTCTTGACTATATTTTCCATTCATTTTGGAACTCATTTGATGAATATAGGACTGAGTTTTCATGGAAAACATGAAATTTTCTGGGTGACCCCAAACTTTTGACCGACAGTGTATGTATTTTACCTTTTGTATGTCTTTTGGTGTGGTTTTCATATAAGCCATTACAGGTTTCTACCACACCCATGTACTTTCATATTTCCTTAATGTTTTTTTGTCTGTATTTATGTGTGTGTGAAACAAAATTTAAATAAATAAATGAAAAATTGTTTTTTGACCTGATGGTGGCACTGCAGGTAAGGTCAAGACAAGATAACAAAGACAAAATCAAGCAGAGCTATAAATGCTCTGATAAAAGGAATTAAATTGGGTTCATTCTCAGCTGCTGAAGTAAGTCAGTCACTACAGAAATGACAAAGAGCAACTGAAAAATTAAAGATTTTGCAGTACACTATGTATATCCTTGCTACATAATTTACTGCAAAATCTGTATGATGCACCAGAGACAACTTCCACTGATTACAAGTTTCATTCATAAATTACAGAACCTACCCATTTAGGCTGGAAGACATAGAAACAGTGGAAACATGCACCACTACAAGACAAGCCCTCTCTAATCAGAAATCTGGATAGTTAGAATCATGTATACAGATGGATAACCAGGTTTCTCCATGTTCCATGCAAATGTTGTATCACAAATATTACCATAATAAGACTCAACACTAGGATTCTGTGTGTATGTAAACATACCAATTTAAAAAAGAAATTACCAACTTTCTGTCAGTGATTTACTATGTGAGAGCCTGGCACTTTTTCTTTTTTTTTTTAAACTAATGTTGGTTTCAAATTTCTCCACAGTATTAGAAGCTAAGCACTGTCTTAATTGAAGATTATTGTGAGAGCAGTAAAAGCCAAACATCTGCTTTTTTATTTATTCATTTATTGTGTGCAAATGATGGGCGTTCTAGACACTAACATCAGGTTCTGTCCATGATTAAGATATCCACCTCATGATTCTGAGGCAGTTATGATCCATATTGATCAACTTTGATTGGCTGAATATGTTAAGTGGTTGAATACAATACACATAAAACTGAACTCATAATTGACTAAAGCCCAGCAACCATGTACTGCCATCATACTGTATTTCATGATGTTTACTCTGTGTTAGACTGTGTGACTGCACATCTGTGTGTGTGTGGCCCCACCTTCTGGTCAATGTGAAAATGGTGTGACAGCTACTCTGAGATCATCAACATCATTTACACATTTTTGTACAATTTGAAGTTATTTGTTTATGTTGTGAGGTACTGAAAGGATAAAGAAGGATTATATTAACACAATGTCTGGAACTCAAGACAACATGAATTCATGTTTTTGTTAACTGTAAGGTTTATCTGATTTATCTACTACACTATATTTCCATTTATAAAAAACAAGTCAAACTTGAGTCAAACTGTCTCAAAATGTGACAAAAATGATTTAGAGCCATACCTAACTTCTTCTCCGGCGAAGTCAAACACTTTAGTGATGGTGACTTTAGCAGGTTCTGATGCTTTAGTGTCTGTACTCAAAGGAGCAACCTTCAATACTGAAGAATCAACCTGAGGATAAAAGCAAAAGAATGACATAGCGCCAAATCATAACATAAGTCATCTCATGACACATTACATATAGAGCAGGTCTAGACCGTACTCTTTATAATATTATTTTTATATAATTTATAATATAAATTGTTAATCCATGTATGAATATATTGTAAATTGTATCCCAAGTCAGAGGCCAGATGAACATGGGTCCAACAAACAAACAACTATTTTGTATGTTTGGGTTTTATCCTCTATATATCTGGGTTTAGAACATGATACCCTGTGAATGTTTCATTTTGAAACATGGTATCCTGTGACTTTACAGGACAATCGCCTGAAAGCACTGGTACCCTCCAAGTATTTATGTTTTAAAGGTGCAGTATGTAAGATTTAGTGGAGTGCACTCCATAAGAGTAGTTAACATTATGGATATGATGGATTGTGATATTAAAAACAAGATAATAATGTTAAACAGCACATGATGCTGCGATATTGTCGCACCAAGCACAGACCCTATTTAAGCGATCTATAGCGCATGGTCTAAAGTGCATGGCGTAAGTGCATTTAGGGCATGTCCAACTTTTGCTGGTTAAACGGCACATAACCTGGGTGCAAAGTAAGGCGCAAGGCACAAAGGGGTTGTATTTAGTCTCTTAATTAATCATAGGTGTGTTTTGGGCGTAACATGAATTAAACCAATCAGGTTTAAATGCACCTGGCGCACTGCTATTTAAATGGCGGATTTGGCAAGTTGGAGAAGCAAACAGTTTTCTGCTGAGGAAACAGAACTGCTTGTTCATGAAGTGAAAGTGCGCAAGCAGACCATCTACATCCCTGTGTGTGTAACAAGCAGAGTGTACACTTGCTGTAAACCCGCCTGTGTAGGCGCATCTTACTATCTGAATAATGCGAAAATAGCAGGAAACTACTGCGCCATTGACTTTAGACCAGGTTTTTGTTGGTCAATGGCACAATTGCTCAAGATAGCAATGTGCCAATAATGTGCCTCACCACACCTCATTTTAAGACCAACACACCTATGGGCACAGAGATGGAGCAAGTACATTTGCTACTTACACAACATGGGCACTGGGCGTGAAAATTACAACTGCGTCGGTCAGAAACCAGCAATGACAGTTACGCTGTGCGCCGCTTTGCGCCGGGTGTAAGATAGGGCCCAAAGACTTTTAAAGGGGAGCCGTTGTTTGAATAGAGGAGACATTGCTATTAAATAGATTTTGTAATGTTTAAATATTTTAAATAAAATGTTCACACACTTCTATAAATCACCTCATAACCTGGAGATCTCGAGTAACCATGATTAGACGATATGAAAATAGAAATGATCATCCAACTCTTCGCGACCGAATTCAAGCTGCCACTTCAACATAAAAACGCAAAAGGCCCTCTCTCGAGCCAGTTTGTCCGTTCTGGGCTACTGTAGAAACACGGGGGAGCAACATGGCGAGCTCCATAGAAGAGGACCCGCTCCCTATGTAGATATAAAGGGCTCATTCTAAGCTAACGAAAACCCCACGATTCTCAGTTTCAGGCGATTATACACTGATGAAAACATAATTATGAATATTATATTCCATTTCTGCCAATAGATCCCCCTAAATCCTACACACTGGTCCTTTAAAGCATGGTCGTTTTAAAAGTTATACATTTGGGTTGAGAACATATTTACCTTCTGTGCAGTACTGGACTGTGAGGCAGGTGTGGACTCTTTGGGTCTGGATCCAACGTCAGACAGAAAACTCGCCCAGAGGTCATCTGATTTTTTCTTCTGTCTTGCATCATCATCCCTACCTACCTCAGTGGGTTTTTCCACCTCTTCCTGTGGCGGCTGTGTCTCTTCTGCTCCGCCTCCACCCTTCTCTTCCTTGTCTACTTTCAGTACCACTTTCTTCCTCTTTCTGTAGGTTTTTCAAAGATACCAGTACATAGAGGTCATCATCATTGGCATCATCTTCTATGATTATGAAAAGCCTTAGAATTCTCTTATGTATCGCTGATTAAAAATAAAACACAGTGCGCTAAATGCAAATGTACAGAGAATGTTATTAATTGGATAAGAATGGTGGACATTTGATCAAGAATTTAGGAAAAGCCACTGAACATGCCTGCTGATAAAATGCTTTTTATCCAAGATGTTGGACTTGTTTGGTTTCAGGTCTTTGTCCTTGTTCAGTGATTTAGAAACTGGGGCCTAATATTCATTGCACAATTTCAAGTCATACTGGGGACACTGGGTCGCATTTCAGCTTTTGATCACATCCATGTTATAAAAAATGTCTCATTGGTTCTTTATTAGGGTTAGACTGGTATCTGGCCCATACTGGCCATTTATCAAAATGTATATTATCAAGTAAAACCTTTAATCTGAAATAATTCTAACGTGATAGACTATAATCCAAACGCATTTACACATTTCATTGTCGTTATTATACAGTGTTCCAGAGGAGAGGTTTAATGTCTCATGGTTTTGCATCAGGGTTTCACAACCTTGCCCTGCCTGTGACCTTGTAGTTTACAAAACTCTCGTGACATTTCATATATAGAGTCTTAAAAATATCAATATGTTAGAAATGTTAAAAAATCATCATCAATTCCTTGTGGGGTCCTAACTCCAATGTTGAGAAACTCAGCCTCAGAGAACACAGGGAGTCCAGATTTTGCTTCATTTTCTCTCTTCTGGAAACACTGCTCTCTCCTTGACAATTCTTTCAAGTCCTCTCACCTCATACCGATGTTCTTTTTCTCTCTCTTCTTCTTACTGACATCGTCTGGATGTGGTACATCATCATCCCTGTGCAGAGGGTCTTCCTTTTCACACTCATTAATGTCATCCTCGCTGAGGTTATCATCTGAGGAAAAGGAGAACAGGAAGCAGTGGGAATGAGAAGAACAGGATGTGAATACACAGATATCAACTGATAACAGATAAGACAGGTTAATGATACAATTATAGCTTACTGAATTTCAGCAGTAATTTCAGCAAAATCATGTTGTGATGGTATAATCTAATCACGCTTGTTATACAAATGGTACAAATTGTTTTGGAGCCTCTTGTTATTAACAGGTGTTAACAGAAATATTTTTTGTTTGACACATATAAAAAGTATAAAAAGTTTGATCTCATGTAATGCAGTGGAACGCAGTTCATTTACTTTCAACATCAGTTTGATTACTTGAGATTTCGCAAACATTTACCAAATCTTGATATATATCAAGAGTGGAAAATATCTGTATCATTAATGTGATCATGTTTTCAACCATATCATTAAGTGCTGAGTTTCAGTTTGGTTTGGCTTATTGACTTCACCTTAACTTGACCTTTAGGGTGTTTTGACACAGTCCGGATAAATCAGACTCTGGTTCGTTTTCCCCCTTGGTGCGATTCGTTTGGGCAGGTGTGAACACTTTAATCGCACCCGGGTGCAGACCAAAACAACCACACTGAGATCCTTTAGAGGAGGTGGTCTTGGTCCAGTCCCAAATGAACTCTGGAGCGGTTCATTTGTGGTGGGAACGTGAGCCGACCTCAATCCAACCCAACTACCAGGTGTACTCCGCAAATTTGAGCTAAACAGCTCCCGTAGCCAGGTGTGCTTTGCATTCTGGGATGCAGCAGATCATGCAAAATGTTCTAGTAGTTGTAGTTAGCCGCTGCTCCATGTTAGATTGCATAGCAATGTTTCTCTCACAGAAATATGCACTAGTCCAGAACACAGGACCTTCTTCCTGTATTTACTTTCTTGCTACCGCCCCAGACACATATGACCAATAAGCGAATTAAACGTTCTCAGCGTTTGTAGTGATGCATTTTGGTTCGCTTGGATTTTTGTTTGTGTGAAAAGAAACCGAACCAAGGGGGAAAGGCTCCAAGTTTACAAACTCATCAACTGATTCGGACCAGAGCAAACGAACTACAGGTTTGAAAACACCCTTAATCTGCCATTATGATGGAGATGAAGTAAATTTAACAAACAACCTAGGAGGGTACACTCAGTGATCACTTTATTCGGTACACCTGTACAATCTAATGCAATCCAATACAACTGCCATAAAGTCTATGTTCATGATGCTTACACTGTTCAGGGGTTTGTTTTCACAGGGTTACAGTAATATTCTATATTTTAGCACTGAGGTCATAGTTAGTGATGTGATGTACTGGACTGCATTAAAGTGAGAGGTGTTTCTAACATTCTGACCCAATCATGTATGTAAACACCTCAATATAATGCAGTCCAGTACAACATCTGCTCAAACTATGACCTCGGTAATAAACATGTAATTGAATTTACACATTTCTGACAGTGTGACAAAATTTGAAAGTTGACTTGCAATAGATTTCACAGGTGTAGCCAATACAGTGGCCACTGAGTGTACTTAACTAAACAATTATACATTACCACTGTCCATACCTAATTTATCACACTGGCCAAATATCATCTTGTCAGTGGTCAGCCTTCACTCCATTTTAACACTGTATGAATCTGACCAGATTTATTAGGTTTTATGCATATTTACCATAGCTGATGGTTGAGTGAATTGGTCAAGGAGATGTTAACCTGACAATGGGGGAGGGAAGTTTGTAACAAATAGAGTCTAGGGGCATTCCATCAGAAATGAGTGCTGAAAACTAGCGCAAAGGGAAAATCTCAGCATGTTTCATATGCTGTGATTTCAGGACGCCTGACCCACGACACCACTGCACTCCATCTCTTTCAAGAGGCATGTCATACGGCTCCTCGAAAGGAAACCAGAAAAACTCCCGGAGAAGGTGTTCCACTTCTCAGATGGTTGTGCAGCGCAGTACAACAACTGCAAAGCCTTCCAGAACCTGAGCCTCCACTTGGAAGACTTTGGTGTGGAAGCAGAGTGGATCTTCTTTCCAAGTGGACTATGTGATGGCATTGGGAGAACAACAAACCATCTGGCAACTAGCACTAGTTTATAACACCCATTTCAGCACCAACTGCACCTCTTTGCTAAGGACAATATCCCAATGGCTTGCTGAGAACGAATTTCTGAAGCTGCATTTCAGTCAGGCATGAACTTGAACATGAACCAGGAATCTTCATTACTTTTAACTCATTTCGAGGATGAAGGTCACGGCACAGCAGTTCTTCTATGCAACAACTGAAATAGTAGAACCAGTCACAACTGAAGACAATGTCCTGACCTTTGAAGAAAACAAAGGCTACGTCACAGTTCAGTACGCCAGAGACTGGTGGCTTGGAATGGTGGTGTTTGTTGATCTGAAGCAGCATCAAGTAGAAACCTTCTACATCATTTACTTTCCCAAGACATCCTGATCAACTAATGGTTGATTTGGGCGATGTGCTCACATCAGCGGAGTCATCCACAGCAACAGGCACAACATACTGTCTAAGTCCAAATGAGACGAGCAAAGCATCATCAGCCCCTGACCAGTGGCTGCAAACTAAAAAGATCTTCACAGGACTTTGCACTACACATTTGTGCTGACTTGGGCTTCCTTGTTATGTCATTTGATTTTAATTTGTTCAGTCATGTGATGATAAACAGACGGGAAAACTGAAGTAATATTTGAGGTGAAAAAGAAAATCATAGGCAACATTAAGGATTCATGTGTTAGACTAACAGCAGTATAACTCAAGCAGGCACAACATGGAGACTTCAGGAGATGCAAAGAAGTGTCTACTTTGTAACATATAAAAAAAAGAGGGGAAAATGGAGTTTACACGTTTTTTGTAATTAAGGTTTAAGGACAAAAAAAAAACACCTAATCTGGATATTTATTTATTTGTAAGCTTTCCGATTATGTGTATTCACCAGAAACCCTCAATACGACATTTCCTGTAGCTAGTAGTCCACACTGGATACTTAACCGTTGCATTTCACACAGCGTAAGGTGTTTAAAGTCCTCACCTGATGGGACGTAGTCTGCATCTTCATTAGACGAATATCCGTCAGAGTCGTAGTCAGAATAGTTCATCATCTTGGAGGAAAAGCCTCAGACTACTAGTTAACGTTAGTGAAGTCACTGTTAGGTTAACTAAATGAAAAAGGGCTACAAGTCGCCCGTGTGTTTGCTACTAAGCTAGCTTATTTACTGCTTTCACAACGTTTCAAACGTCACGCTAACCGGCTACAAATGCTCCCATACTAACAAAGACAAAGCCAAAATATTGCCGTTTCAATTCTGTAGTACATACAAATGAATTCAATTTTCTAAGTGTATGAAACAGGGCACTACTGTAGCGTTTCTAGAAAGGAGGAAAACAACGTGACTTCCTGCGGCGTCGACATCGACCGCTTCTTCGTCTTCTTCTTCTTCTTCATTCCGGCACACTACACACAGTTTAGTGCATTGCCGCCTCCCACTGGTGTAGTAGCGTCATTGCTACATTTGAGGTGTTTTTGTGGCGACAACCAAGCAATGTTAAGATGCATTACTGCCACCTACAGGACTGGAGCGTAGTGCATTGAAATTAACTAGGATTTAAAGCAACGATTCTGAAAACTGAGTGACAGTCGTTAAAATAAAAAGTAGGCTCAACAGTAAACAGTACAGTAACAGTAACTAAAGATTTTAGGCTGGGGGAGTTACATTTCATATAAAGATTTTAACAAAATACAAAATACAAGTTTTTATTTAAAGAAAAACAAGCATTGTTCTACCTACTTTTTAAATTCAATAAAATATGTTTCTTTTTTTAATATAAATAAAAAATATAAAATATAAAATTGCCTTTATAAAATGTAGTCATTAAAATTTACAGATAAATTACAACTGAGATCTTATACTTTTGTAATACCTAACAGTACGTGTTTCCAGTAACATTGTGAAAGAAAAGGCAGAAGGGCAGAAGACAGTGGCTGAAATGTTTGTCATGTGCACTATTTTGTCATTAATACTGATGGGACAAAGCTATTTAAACATACTGTTGAGTGTAACAAAATTATGTCTTAAAGTAGTTGTGGAGGAAGCCAAAAAGAGTGAAGTAATGATTACAGTCAATCTAATCTACTGCATTAAAAGACCAAATAGATGTCTCACCTTTGCTGTACAGACATGTGCTTTAGAAGTGGTTTACGACCAGCAGAGGATGCTGTTTAGTTAAATTAGCTCTGAGCCTAAGACCTTGGTGGAGCTTCTAAAGACTGCAGTGAAACACAAACACGCAAGACTATTTCATCTACACATCTGCTTCAACAGATGTTATCTCACACAGGTGTTGTTACTAGGGCATTTTGTGTCATCACTGTATGCAGTGAGTCGCCCACTGGTGTCATTAATAACAAGCATTTTCTGACAGTTACAGTACCTATAAGAAATACATAACCAAACATTTATCATTTTTGTAGATTTTGTTCCTTCATTAGATCTGTGTGCAAGAAAAATGGTTTAGATTGGTGGTGGTCTCTAATTTGTTAATGCTAATCACTAACTTTTCGATAACATTCATGCATAACAATGACTTCAACATTTCAGAAGTTTGCTGCAGCACCTCATCCTTTTTTAATATCCCACCCCATCCAGGCTGTAATAGATCAGTTCACAAAAAGTGACATTGTCAAGCGCATGGACTTTATGAAAAGTTGAGCATCCAACAAAAGGCACCCGATATAGCGAAATATTCACCTAGCCAAACCCAAACTCTGCTTATGTTATCCCTATTTGCTTCTGTCTGACCACTTCAGCTGCTAAACCTTGTCTAACAGTTGAACTGGTGTCGCTGGGCTCACTGGGCCAAGTATATCTGGCTGCAGCCTGCAGACAAGGTGGGGTTCAACGTCGAATGTTTAATCCCACCCACCTTGGTTTGATTGGGTTAACTGTAGAATTTGGGCGGGGTTAAACGTTGATTTCATTGGTTTGGACTTGGGTTTGGGCGGGGTTAAACAACACCAGTCTGTTCATAAAATGAAAAGGATCTGCCGGTATACGTTAGCTAACAAAGTCATATAAACTGATAGCTTTGACATTAGATATCGTTTTGATCACTTGAAAGTTCACTAGCATAATTAGCATTGAACTTACCGTTTCTCCATTCCATTCGTTGAGCTAGCATCGTTAGCTTCACAGATCTATGTGAGTCCTCCGACGGCATCAGGCCACATAACTCTACGTTTACTACCTGTTTCTCCTACCGATGCAAGGACAGTCTGTCCGTGTGAGTTATTTTATTGTTGGAAGTGAAACATATATATAAGCTCATGAGCATGGTGCCGCTACTCGTCTTCCATGGGGTTCCAGTCATTTTAACCATCCAAAGGGGATCGTGGCAGCAACGTACACAATGTGACGGGGTTGGTGTTAATGTGAAAGCCTGTTGTTAATGGAAGCCCAGTGCCAATGTAGTGTTTAGCTCAACTACACGAACACTAATAAAGTTTCACAAATTACAGTGTATTTGTAGGTCTGCCATGAGTAAAACTAGACCTACAAACAATTACATAGCACGTCCGTACAAAGAAACCCCTCGTAAAATTCGTACAGCTTTGTCCCAGCATCCCAACTTCAAAGGAGGGCGAGAGCGAGAGCATTTTTAATGGGGCTCTTTTTTTTCACAGCTAGCATCCAATCACAATGAACGTTTAACCCCACCCAAAGTCGACAGTTAAACCAATCAAACCACGGTGGGTGGGATTAAACGTTCAATGTTGAATCCCGCCCCATTCTGCAGGCTGCAGCCAGGTACACCTCCACTGGGCTGCTCTCTCTGCTGCCAGT
>NTHP01000346.1:274918-285835 GCA_003416845.1 Oplegnathus fasciatus | reverse complement strand
TACCCAGTTCCATAGCCTGCACTAGTTTAAACTGTCCAGTATTCTCACACAGCCTTTGAATAACACAAAAATGATTATCATTTAATTTATTGTCAAAGACATTTCACAATATGAATTAACCAGATAACTTCAACAACACGCCATGTCCATATCCACTGTCTGACTAAAAAAAATTCTAAAATGAATGACATTACTTATGCAGGCTTTAAATTTCTTCCAGTTTATGTCATTTGCTGATCAGTCCTTACCCTTGAAAATAATCTGTCATCTTCCTCTTCTGTTTCCTCTTTCTTACATCTTTCTCCATCTTTCACAATGAAGTTATCACACATTACCATTAATAATGTACTTTCTAACTGGGAAATACTCATCCCAATATAAGGGCACTGTATGTGCCCCAGACTTGCACCCCTCACCCCCATGATAGCTCCGCTTCTGAGCGGGACCTAACATCAGTCTATCTAAGCTAGCCAAAGTGTCAGCTACCATATTGGTAGCGAGCAAGACAGATAGCCAAGTTGCACATAATAGCCTGTGTGTTTGGTGATGTTTGAGCTCTGGTTAAAACGCTGAATTTGAAATTACCTACCACTTCAGAACACAGCAACTCCATTTACACTCGCTCCCCTTCTGTAGCTGGCTAGATGCTGACGAGTACCGCGACCGCGAGTTTATCGACTTCTGCACGCATGAACCCACTGAAGAGATGAGAACAGTGTGGGGGCATGTCCGTGGGGTGACATTACTTTCTGATGAGTTGAGTGTTGAGTCTCTTGATGGCAGCAGCTGGAGGGAACAATAAAGTTTTCTTTTTTTTAAAAAAAGAAGGAAGCCAGGCTACAGTAGGCCTACACGAAAAATTGACTCGCTTGACATTATTATGTATGAGACTGCCAGTCTGATTTAGCCTATTTAGTTATTAATCGAAGGTGCCGGAATGCCGTTCTGGATCATTCCAGCCCACTTTAACCCCTGATTGTATTGTATTTTATTGTTAATCTGAATCTGCAAAGTAACTAAAGCTGTCAGATAAATGTAGTGCAGTAAAAAGTACAATATTTCCCTCTGAGATGTAGTGGAGTAGGAGTATAAAGTAGCAGAAAATAGAAATACTTGAGTAAAGTACAAGTCTCTCAGATTTGTACTTATGTACACTACTTGAGTAAATATACTTAGTTACTTTCCATCACTGGTAACTGAGTTGAGAACGCCATGAAGGTATGTAATGTTATAGTTTAGCTAACACACAACGATGATTGTTGCCAAAAAGCGACAAGTTTGCAGGTATGATTTCAATACTTCAAGAGGAGGCTTGTAAGATGGCATCACTGATTGGTTTCCAGGTCAAAAAGGAAAGGAGGGGGTAGGGAAGGGAGGGAAGAAGCATTAGAGAAACGTGACACAGAACTTTGGTAGGTTCATATAGTACTCCACAAGCCCTTGCTGACTTTCCTTCAGGAGAATCCCTGTCTTTAGTGACATCCGATTGCTGACAATTCAAAGGGATTTCTGTGAGATCGATCCTTGAAGCCCAGAGGGAGTTAGTGATTAATGACCCTGAATACCTTACACTAACCCTAACAGTGTCTTAACCTTTTCAGTGATCTTGTTGGCTTTGGCCATTAACATGCTTGAGCGACTCTTCAATTGTGCCCGGATGGACTTCAAGCCAGCCAAGTCTGGGTTCCTGGTTGCAAGGAAGGGGAAAGTAACAGATAAGTTACGCTTCTCCCTAGGAGGTGTCCAGATCCCATCTGTCTCAGAGAAGCCATTCAAGAGCCTGGGCACGATCTTTGACTGCACCTTGAGGACAGCAGCACTCCAGCAGTGAGTTGGGAACATGGTTGCCAGTAGTGGACAAGTCAGGCCTACCAGGTAAATTCAAAGTCTGGATTCACTAGCATCCTGCTACAACTCCTTTGGTTGCTGCTGGTATATGAGGTTCCACTGACCGCTGTCGAGGGCTTCGAAAGGAAGGTGAGCAACTTCCTGCGTAGGTGGCTGGGACTGCACAGCAGGAGAGCCACTGAGAAGATATCAGATGTCTTTGAGAAGGTGTTGAGATGGCTGTGGACCACACGACCTCAACTGGGGCCTGATCACCTGCGGCTGGTTTTGCCTGGGTGAGATGTCTGATGTTGAAAGACACGATAACCCCAGGTAACATCACTGATGATGTGTCTAAGTTGCATCAAAAGGTATGTGTTAAAATCATGTCACCATCTGTAAGTCGTAAAATATCAGATCATACGGATAACAGGGATAAAATAATTTAAAAACAATGACTTGTTTTTATGTTACAATTATTTAACAATGATTTAGATAAAAGTCTGGAGGGCAGGAGGGGGCTTTAAAGTCTGAGGAAAAATTAATTTGCCGGTTTGCTTTTGGCACCAGGTACTTTTCTCGACTTCATTTTCCACTGCAGATAGTACCCACTCAATGTAGGTGGGATTCTTAGCTGATTGTCATAGCGACGCTTCGTGAAACGAACTACTGCAACACAATACAAAGCAACAATGTAACGTAACGAACATAAACAATAGCACATAGCACAACAATAGCACTAACTAATGTTATCTGCTTTATGTTGGCTTATTAGCTAGCTCGTTCATCAGGGCTCCATAAAGCAGTCGTTTAATAAGATTCTCATGACGAGAAGACTCTCTGACCAATCGGTGGTCGGCAGTGTTTTGACGTCACCTTTTAGTATTGGCTCAGCTCACTTGGAACCTCGACGGAGGTGATACAAAAAAAAAAATACCAGGTACTATCCACAATGGAAAATCAAAAAACAAGCCGTGGAGGGCGGGAGTGGATGAACCCTGTTAAACAGTTACTGCCCTTAAGGGACACTCTAAGAAGTAAAGCAAAAGAGCCCGCAACAAGGCAGGGATCATTTCACTGGTCAACACTACACCTGGCATTCTATTGGTTGGGGTATTTTGACAAGGTTGTTGCACAAAAAATCTGAGAGCAGAGCAGAAATCTGAGAGCAGAGCAGAAATCTGAGAGCAGACGTTCCACGAGCACACAGAACCAGCCTGAGTGTGAGGAGAAGGGCTGGAGCTGGAGCACAGGAAATCTGTGCAAGCAACGACATCTGAGTACAAGCATACAGTTTGAGCAGAAGCAGAGCAAATCTAAGCGCAAGCAGGGGCTATTTGAGTGCAAGGGGAGGGTTTTGAGGGAAAGCATTAAAAAATCTGAATGTGAAATCAATAAGTCATGCTCTCAAATTGAAAGACCACGCTCTTGAATAAAGATAAGATAACCCTACATTGACTATAAATCCAGCTTTAGTTTGAGGCTTAATGAGGCGTTTAAACCCCTCCCTTAAGTAAAGTTGCAAATGGAATACAGAGCTGAGAGACACAGGGGAGGAAAAGATGGATGAGGGAACAAGGATTGGAGGGTGAAGTGAAGAGTACTGCAACATGAAGAGTGATCCAAAATATCTCTTTGTGACACCTTTCTCACAATATACACAGAATGTATTTTCCTCTTGTTGCAGCTCTGCATTTCCATATTAGGGGATGGAAGAAAGAGGAGAGGTTAATTTAGAAGACACAAAGATGGAGGAGATGAATGACTGAAGAACTTATACAATAACCAGTCCTGATCTGACCTCCTCCTGTCACACTGAGGATGAAACTGCTCAGTGATAGATGCTCGTCATCCAACAGAAATAGAATTTTAATCCAAAATTTCTGCTGTTTTTCCTGTTTCTGCTTTTGTGTGTGACTGTGAGAGTCTTAAGACCTCTGATGGATTTCAAGTGTGTGGGTTGGAGTGGATCCCAGGATGATCCCAGCCTCTCTAAATGCTAATGATGTGTGTAGGTCAGTGATTCAGTTTCCAGAGAGCCCTGCTTTAGACCAGCAGGGAGGCACAAGGAATATAATCAACCAACAGCTACTGGGGCTTCCTCATTTCACTGCAAGCTAATCACAATGACCAAACAAAAGTTTGAATTTTAGCGTCAGATTTAGGAGCTGTATTACAATGGGAAACCTGTGTGACTTATGGGTCATCTTTTTGACTCGAGATACATTGTATGGACATCTTCAGTTTGATTTGAAGATACACTACCGTTCAAAGGTTTGTAATCACCTGCCACAAAAGCTTGATTGGGTAAAGTCTGATGGCTGAGAGGACGACTCTATATCTCTGAATGGTCTTTCATGCTTTTAGGTTGTAGAAAGTCCTCTTTACAAATAGATGTTATTTTGTACGAAGGCATTGCAAAAAAAGTCATGTTTTATACACGGAGAACAAAACGCTGTACGATGGTTCAACCAGACAACTGAAAGGGACAAAGATATGTAAAGTAAGTATAAATAAGAATAGAACAAATCACCTGTCATTGGGAAAAGACATTTCAAAATTTCTTGGCAGTGCATCTAAATATTGTGAAGACATTACACTCACAATCACAAATGTCAACCTCGTGGTGGGGCTACAGGAAAAGTCAGGGAATTGTCAAAGTCAGCAGAATTCATCCTCTGGTGACCGTGAATGTTTGTACAAAATTTCATGACAATAAATTCAATAGTTGTTGAGATATTTCAGTCTGGACCAAAGTGGTGGGTTAACTAATTGAAAGACCGAAACTGCCATAGAGCCACACTGCTAGCATGCTAGTTCTACACAGCAGTTATTGAGTCTGTTCTCTGCACATCTGTCATGGTCTGGTTTGGATCAGCCACCAAACAGGACAGAAACCGACCGCAATGGACAGTTTAGTCTGTGGAAAAGATCACTGGTGCCAACCTGCCCACTCTCCAGGACTTATACACCTCCCAAGTCAGTAAATGGGCAGGGATAATCACTGCAGACCCTTCACACCCTGGACATAAACTGTTTCAACTTCTTCCTTCTTTTAGATGAACACTGTACGCCAAAACAACCAGAGATGAGAGCAGTTTCTTTTCTCATGCATCACACTCATGATCAGCTGTGAGACATCTGAAACATTAACCCTGTAATACTAAATCATATAATACATACAGTATATTGTAGTTGTGGTAGGTCATTACTGAAATGTATATGTAAAATGGTAAAATTACTTTTAAATCATCTGTTGAATAACTTAAAACAGGGCACTGCAACTTTTGACGTGAAGGTACAAACTGTCCCTAAATGCCCCTCTGCTCTCATGGCAGCGTGGGTATAACTAGGCTAGTAGAGGGGTTGTTGTCAAGCTGACACTATACTGTATTTAATGTGTGGAGTTGGTTTCCTGGTACCAGTTCTGTAATAAAGTACCTTCTTGAAAGACAATGGTGACTGACCAGTGTTTTTTATTCATTAATAGTGTAACATACACATTGTGCAATAGCATGTATGTAATATCATTTCATTGTAATGTGTACACTAAGTCTAAGCAGACTGTATACTGTGCATACATGTAGTATTCCATCAAAAACCACCTCTGTATATACAGTAACTTATTATTCATACGATATTTACTGTAGCATTCTTTGCACCGCTGTGGACACTTGCACTACTTGAACCACAACCCTGTATATGCAGTACCAATGTGACCTGTATTTAGTTTTTGTTCAACTCTATAATAGCGGCATGTCTATGGTTGCTTACAACTTATCTTGTTTCGCTGTATGTCTGTATTTTGTATCCACCTGGAAATTCAAGTCAAATTTCCTGGTACTGTAGATATAAACATATAAACATGTACTTAGCCAGGTTGATTCTGATCCTGAAAATTAAAAAAGTTGTAATCAAGTGGAATTATCCCTTTATGCTTTGATAGATACAATTCCTGGTTTCAAGAAAGAAAAATAATCAGCATGTTTAAATGACTTTAAGACAGTTTCACTTAAACAAGCTTGAGAATCATTGTAAAAGAGAATTTCTTCTTTTAGTGAACCTGTCTGTCAGTGCAGTAGTGTCGTTTGCCTTTAAATAACTTGAGAAATCTGAATGCAGGCTAAAAGCCCATTTCAAGACTGACATGCTCTGCAGTGTGTGTCTTTTGTGTCTGTCCTATTATGACCATCTCTCCATCTACCTTTTCCTGGACCCATCGATGAGGCTGAAATAGCTCACTAGTCACATCCTTTTCTCTTTCTTCTCAGCAAGACCTCTGCTCCTTTTCAAAGAACAGAGGTCTGTTCTGCTCTGTTGCTGCTGGGTCTCATTTGATGCTGAGGACAGCAGAGACAGATATGAAAGCAGATGAAACTGGGGACTGATGCCCCCCACCCCCAAATTCTCACCACTTGGTAATTGGGAATTCAGGGAAGAAAAAAATTGGCCAAAAAAGTTTCCAGCCCCCTGAACTTCAACTGTGTGGAAATAATGGCTTTGGATATTAAAATATGATAATTGATGTATGATAATGATCATATTATAATTCATAATTGATACAGAAGTAGAGTGATTGAATTCACCTTCAGCTATCAGAAATGATCAGTGTTTATACTAAATAATAGAACTTAAATTCACCTCGGGGCACCACCCTTGAATAAGGGAAAAAGATAGCTAATTAATTAATTTAGTCTCAATCTGAATATTGCTATGGAGTTTTTGACTCATGTACAGTGACCGCTATACTTTATACACACAAAACCACATGATCATGTTCTTTATAAATAAAAGGTTTACTGAACTACTAACTACACACATAATTAATAACTAATAGACATACAAATGAATGAATAAATGCAACCTTGAATAAATGCAATGAACACAGTGATGAACAATTAATGAATGAATGAGGACCATGTTATCCCGGATGTGCAGCGAATGAATATTTTAGAATGACACTACACTGTGGAAACACAGGTAACCACTAAGTGGCTTTTATTGCAGTTCTGACTTTTCTGACTTTGTCATATCAGAAAAGCTGGCGTTGCACAGTCAGACTGGAACAGGTTTCAGTCTCAGGTCTCAGAAGGTTTCTTCTTTTAAAGTTTGCTGAATGATGGTCTTCAGCACGTGCAGTGTGTCTTGGGATTCAACTGGTCTTGCAGGCGGCTGGCCCGTACGGGNATGAGCAAGCACTTGGCGACAGTGGCAAGGAAAAACTTCCTTTAAGAGGCAGAAACCTCGAGCAGAGCCGGGCTCTAGGTGGGCAGCCATCTGCCTTGACCGGTTGGGTTGAGAGAGAGAGAGAGAGACAGAGAGAGAGAGAGAGAGAGAGACAGACAGACAAACAGACAGGAAACTTTTCAAATGGTCATTTTCAGATAAGGTTAAGTATAAATTTTGTAAAAAATTTAGTCTGCATGCTGCTCTTTAAGATAAATTAGCTAGTTAACTAAGCTAACTGATTATCTACTGCAGATTTTATTCACAGGCACTCCTCGGGGACAGCCAGACAGCACAGAGAGCCGTGCATCCTGTTCGCGTATCCTGTGCATGTCAGTCATTGGCAGAGCAGAGACCTCCGAGACAGCTCTGAAAGAACAGTCTGCAATACGAGTGCAAATGTACATCTGCAAAAGTTTCAAAATAAAGATTCGCCCTTTCCAAACTCAAGTTTCAATGTTTTGAAACTTTTTTCCCAACATAATGCGCATCAGTTTTCAGATCACCATTTACAAGATTTCAAACCTGGAAAACAAAATAATACACTGGGAGAACAGTGACAAATTTGAAACTCTGAAAATGTGTTGAAGAATCACTGTAAAAAGAGTGCTGCAGTTGTGAAGAAGGAAAACTCAAATACAAAATAATGTTTCCAGAGATTTGAATTTTTTTTTCAGCCTATCAAAACATTATGCAAGCCTTCAGAACTTAGTTTCAATCTTTCAAAACCTTTTTTATCAGATTTCAAGCTTTCAAAGCTTTTTTTGCAGATTCGAAATATGACACTATAGTCATCCCATTACATAACAGTATCAGCCAAGCTTGAGCGCAAACAGCCGGTGACATAAATGACATGCACTCCATTATTAGCTTGCTGTTTGCAAAATAATTATTTCGCAATGAATACGGCCTCAGAATTCAGCAGTTCTAATGTTAAGCTCAGCCTCGTTTTAAAACCCTGCGTTAACCAACTGATTAAAGAACGATTATAGAGTGCCCCGGGGTCATGGGTTCCCTCGGCTAGGTCTTTGGTCGGCTTTTGAATGGTGTTTTGGTTAGATCCCTGAAATAAGGTCTGTGCTTGTTCTACGACATAAAATACACCAGTTAATATCCAACTCGTGAATTTTGGAGCTTTCATAAGCCTTAAAAAGGCGGTTGCTAGCAAGTAGCTATATGAAACTAGAATGGTTGTCGCACAGCACCTGAGCTACACGAGTCTTTGGGGTAAATGCGGCGGTTTGTAGTAGTTCTGTTTAGCGTGACATTAGCTTTTTGTCATATGGGCAGCTAGCTAGGGAAAATGGACAGCTAGCTAAAATAAAGGGATAGCTGGTTATGGTAAGTCAAATAACGAACGGCTTGCCATAATATGATGCCCTTCAAACTGTTCTGTGATGCAGAATGAACTGACTTGTTGGTGGATATTGTATCATGTCACGGCATATTGCCAACCAGTGGCTCAGCTGTACAGAAGCACTGTACTCTCCGAAGGGCTCTCATTTTAAACATGCATTGTATGTACCCAGGTGTTATGCTCAATGTATGCACCAAGGGGCCTGGGGGCCCTAGTGGTCAACTCACACTGTAAGCACCCGGGGGCCCTAGTGGTCAGCTCACGCTTTAAGCACCGAGGGGCCTCACATTGTAAGGCCTGCGGGGCCCGGGGGCCCTAGTGGTCAGCTCATGCTTTAAGCACGGAGGGGCCCAGGGACCCTCACACTGTAGGTGCTGAGGGGCCCAGGGGCCCTAGTGGTCAGATCACGCTTTAAGCCCCAGGGGCCTAGGGGCCCTAGTCGTCAGCTTACCTTTTAAACACCAAGGAGTCTGGGGCCCTCACACTGTACGCACTGAGGTGGTCAGCTTACGTTTTAAACACCAAGGGGCCCGGGGGCTCTCACATTGTAAACGCTGAGGGGTCTGGGTGGCAATAATGGTTAGCTCACACTGGTGACTTTTCCCAGCTCAATGACTCTACTCCTCCAGGGTTTGTTTACATTTGCAAACCTCATGGCTCGGGTCGTGGAGGGGGTCTCACGATACTTTACCGCGAGAAGTGGAAGGTGCTTCCAGTTTCCGTGCCTCCATAAGCTCCAACTGGTCCAGAACTCTGCAGCCCGTATCATCTCTAGAACACTCTCCTTTCACCACATCACCCCCGTCCTCCAACAGCTTCACTGGCTCCCGGTCAAATTCAGAATCAACAATCCACAATCCACAACCTCGCCCCCCTCTATCTATCTGATCTCCTCCGTATTGCCACCCCCTCTCGCTGCCTCAGGTCTTCCTCCTCCATCCACCTCTCTGTACCCTCCTCCCGTCTCAGCACCATGGGGAGCAGAGCTTTCAGTCGCTCTGCTCCCCAACTCTGGAACTCACTCCCATCAGACATCCGTAACATCGACTCTCGTCCTCTGTTTAAATCTCAACTCAAAACTCACCTGTTCAAGATAGCCTACTCTATATAAGTGCATTGTTCCATATTTTGTTTATTTATTTATTTCTATTTTTTGTGTGTGTGTAACTTTTATCTGTTGTTTTTATTGCATTTGTTTTATCTTTGTAAAGTGTCCTTGTGTGTTTAGAAAGGCGCTTATAAATAAAATGTATTATTATTATTACACTATAATACCCAGGGACCTAGTGGTCAGCTTGCACTGTGCACACTGAGGGCCCTGGCGTTCAACTTCCTTCNNNNGCTGGAGGCCAGGGCAATGCCATCTAGGGTGACTATATCTTCAGATAATGCATCTCTGAGATGTTTGGGCCCAAGTACAATAACTTCAGTTTTGTCTGAGTTTATCCAGGTTTTTATGTCTTTAAGACATGCTTGAAGTTTGGCTAACTGATTGGTTTCATTTGATCGATAGATATAATTGGGTATCGTCCGCATAACAGTAAAAGTTTATGGAGTGTTTCCTAATAATATTACCTCAAGGAAGCGGATGGCAATGACACGAAACTTACTTCATCCTTCCCACCTTAAATGTAATTCCAGTCCTCTTTATTATTTTCTTTGTTCCCTATTTCTTTCCTAAAGAATGAACGAAGTTTATCACATCCATGTATAAAGGCTTGGCCTTCTCAGTTGCTGAATGATACCAAACACCTTTTATGAATAAACAGTTGTAACTGGTAGAAGTGTTAACCCAGGTTTAAATGTTATAAATGGCAATCACGTACAAAATCTGATCCACAAACATACATATGTCTATATAGAGTATATGCTTATGTGTACATGTATGCACAGCAAATAAATGAGTAAAATACAGTACTCAGTACATATCAGGGTCCATTGAGTCACAGGAATGTCCTTTCTTTCTCTCCCCTGAGAGAGATGAAAAACAGGCTCTGTGTGTGTGAGTGTGTGTGGAACAGAATTGGGGGAAAAGTCCCTGTTAGTTCAGTCTCTGTTGTTATGATGAGTGACACATAAAATTACCCAATGCATATATATTATATCTCTACATATATGTATATCTACATGTAGGCATAGCATGTGAAATAAGTACAACAGGATTACTACAGGTCATGTTCCTTATGTCTCTACTAAAGGGGGAGGGAGAATACCCGGAGCGGGCAGGCAGGCACACACAGACATGTTCCTGTTGGTTCAGTCTCTATTGTGCAGCATCAAAATCAAATATTGAATCAAAACTTGGCATTCTTCTTATATTGTTAGGTAAATATGACATCTCAATTAATGTACAGATCATTAAAGGTTCTGTATGTAACATTCAGAAAATGCTTGTTGACAATGACACCTGTGGCTGTTAAGTCAATTTCAGTCAGCATCCTGTTGCTCGCACTCTGTAGCCGCGAGCCAGCATCGGCCAAAAGAGGAATGTGACACATGAGACTGAA
>NTHP01000346.1:215693-270169 GCA_003416845.1 Oplegnathus fasciatus | reverse complement strand
TAAATCTTATTTTTCATTTGTAGATCATGGAACACACATTTGTGACCATTTTGAGTCTAATTTCTCTCCACACTAAAGAGCCAGATATTTTTCTCAGGAGAAAATACTGAACATTGGCACTAGACGTAAATTGTGAGGTGCAGAATTGTCCAGTATGGACATAATTTCTGGGATACTGGCCTGCATGAAGTGCTTGGCGAGCTGAGAATGAGCTTGCCAAGCATTTCATGCTTTCTTTTTTTTTCTCTTTCTTCCTCTTATCCTCTTCCTTTTGTTCACCCTCTCCACTTTCTTTCACCTACTCTGCCCTCTCCTCCTTGTTCTCATTTCATTCCCCTCTTTCTGTGTTCCTCGTCCTCTTATTGGACATTCCCTTCTATTTCTCCTTGTATCATGTCTCACTGTTTCTCTGCATCATCAGGTGCCCTGACTCTGTGGTAATGGCCACCATCATGTCTGATACACCAGTGACCATCATTACAGCCAGTAACAGTAAATCCTCAGGGGGAGCAGCCCAGCTCGTTGCCAGGAAGCCCCTCCACAGGTCACTGTGTGATGTTATCACAGAAGGTGGACATTTGGACAAGAGAGAGCATGAAATGGCTTCCTCTCTCTCTGCTGTACTTTTCACCTGGCAATTAAACTGTCACCAAGTGTTTATTCTGACCACCGCAGGGAAGATGTAAAGTATATCTAATATATTTTGCATGTTTTCCCCTCACAAAAATTTTGGATGAATTTCATTACAGTAGTGTGTTTTTCTTGCTCTGGGCTTCTGAATGGGTTGTAATGACTTTCAAATATAACTATGATAATAATAAAACAACTATTACTGTTACTGAAGGCTGTTATATGCTCTCAGAGGCTTTAATCCACTGTCCCTACATAAAATCCTGCTGTATGAGCTAAAGACAAGCCTGGATAGATACAGAGGAGTATCATTCAGCTCAGTGATATACAGTATATCAACATTCAAACTGTGGTGGGAGTTTTAATTTTTTCTCTTTCTGGTCCTGAGGCTCATAACAACAAAAGTAGTGCACACTTCCTGAGGGCTTATTAGTATGAGAGAGGTAGCGAGCACTGTACCAAACAAGGTGCACATACATGCCTGGAAACAATGGAAAACTCAAGCAGTAGTAATAGTAGTACAGGTAGGAATGTACCATCCATCCAGAGTGCTACCATCCATTCCAAGTTCCAGTTCCAAGCTCGCAAGAGAGACCTAACTGATTATGCCAGATGGCCACAGGATAAACAGTATTACTGTCTCTACAAATTCAGATTTGTAGCCATGTTAGCGGCACTGTCGGTCAGTCCACCACTTTGCTCCAGACTTACATATCTCAACAACTATTAGATGGATAGACTCTTAATCTATCCATCTAAATGTTGGATGGATAGACTTCGTTTTTTCAAAGTTTTGACATATTTTGTAATTCACATGAGGCATTTGGACAATACATAAAGTAAAGCATGAATTACTGTTACTGTAGCTCCATGTGACTGGATTATACAGTATGATTTTACAAAGGATGTACAAGGGTTTAAGACCAGGTCCTGCTCAGCAAAATTTTTCAAATGGAAATGGTGGTGCATTAAACATGTGACCCAAAGTATTTCAATATTAAGTACATATACATAACACCTTATGAAATAAACAACCATATTAATAAATATAGACAAAAATATATAATATTATGATGAACATATCTTTTTAAACTCAGCTCATTATTATGAAATGTTATTTGATCCTGCTTCTTTTCACAGTGACAGTTTACTGTAGGTCATTTTTATTTAACACCAGCAGTTTTTATTTTAAAATGTTCTTTTTCCAAAGTCTGTTTTTATTTCACAACGACAGTTTTTGGAAAGGAAAATATCAGTTTTCAAAAATATCCGTATATGTGCAGACAAGACCTGAGACTGAAGCAACAGCAGTTAGAGGCCTTGAAAATCTATTTTCTCAATCAGCTTCTCAATATGAAAACACAATTTTCTGCCAGAGTTAGAACAGCTCTGATTACTTCACATGAGAGATTTCTGTATCTAGTTTTGAGTGAGTGGACTTCAGTGTGGACAAGGTGATGTCATACATTTCCATGCACCAGTCACAGCACTGTCAATCAAACATGATCAAACAGCACCCACAGAGTCCTGGTGAAGCAGATTAGCTGATTTTTTGACACTTCATAAATAAAGGACTAAGGATATTATTTTTCCAAGCATTTACTTCATTGTTGCTTATTTAGTCATGAACACTTAATGTAATATGTAAAAACTTAAAGATCCCCTCCAGACATGAGCTGTAAAAATGCTCTGCTTTGAGTAATTTGTGTCAAATGCAACATTTCTTTCCAGAAAAGTCCCAGTGAGTCAGGATAACCCACAGACTTCACTGTCATCAGTTCCCACTGATAATAATTTAATACTGAAGTATAACCATTAAACAGTTAGACTGCTGCTGGGTTGTTAAATGCATTTTTTAATGTCACAAGCCAAATTCAAGCAGCAGAGATCTCAAACACTCACCATTAAAACCCTAAAACAATCTGCATAGAGAGGTACTATAGCATGGGACCATCAGGGACATTTCTTCTCTCCTCACATTTCCACTGTCAATTATGTAACACATGCAAGAATAAAAACCATTCAACATCATCCAATGTGTCCATCTAAACAACCTTCTCCCCTCAGTTCCTGAAATGTGTCCTTCAATAAACACAAACAGTTGATTGTGCTCATTGAGCTTCTACTAGGATCCAATGAAGCACTGTATGATTTGCCTCATTTCAAGTGCTTGGTAATTGTGTCTGAAGACGTTTTATTTGTTTACCTTGTGGAGATGTGCCTGAGGATCAAAATAACTGAATGTTATTAGAATTGATTATTAGTATCAAGGCCAGATTAGCTCCCAACGTGGTGTCCAGGGAATAATGTCATTGTTTTAGTCTGTAACATGTGCCACAATGTAATCATGTTTATTTTCATGATGTTTTTCAGTCCTGTTAAAGGAAGAGAAAGCTGTTGTTGTATGGTTCACACACTGCATGTGTATTAAATCATGCCACATTAAAATCCCAACAGAAATCTTCTCACAGAAGACAATCTAATCAAATAGCAGTTACAGGGGCTGTGAACCCCTGTACATGTCTTTGAAATAACTAAATTATTCTAGATGGATAACTTTAAAAGGGTTTGTCCAGATCACAGAAGCTCAATAGGGGATTTTAAAGCATCACAGGCTCATATCTGATGGCTCCCTACATGACAAGATTACTAGCATTTGAATACAAGCAAAGAGTTTGGTGTGGTCAAGAAAAAACTGTGGCAACATGTTACACCTTGTAGCTTGTTTATTGCAGTTGATTTTGTCAACATTTCACACATCATATTTATATATCTGCATCATTTTTGCATCCTTTTCCTCTTTTGATTAGTTATGTGATCTATAAATCCCCATGAATACAAGGTAACAAAATAACGTTAACATCATCTTTGCATCCTACAACATGAAATAATGAGAAATCATAATAAAATTCAGGTCATGATTGAAATCAGAAATTTACTTGTAAAGAGGCTTCATTCATGTAAAGTTAAATATTGTTACAATGTTGAAAAAACACATTAAATAGCATCAAGTTTGGACCCAGGGAGAACAAGTCTAAAAAGAACTGGAGGGGGGAAAAAGGGGGGAAAAAAAGAATGAATATATTAGCATAGATATTTAGTAGATATTTATAAATATATAATTCCACGATAACTGAGCAAACCCCATGTGCTGAAGAAAGATGTGATATAGTTGAAAGCTCAGGATCAAGTGAATTTAAAACTCACTGACTGTAGGTTAATTTAGCAAGTTCTTTTCTTCAGTTTTGCATTTGTGACTCATCTGAGACACAAAACAGGACTCCATTATAACTTTCTTCAAATTAGATATAAAGGCTCTGTGGAGAAGTTTAATCTAAATACAATGAACGCTGGGAAGGATGAGCTAACAGTGTCCCTATAAACAACTTCATCTGAGTTTACTGACTGATGAGTTGGACATTTTCATCATTCCAAGTTACCAATTCTGAAATGGTGTGATGGATGATTTAAGTTGGTCTGTCTTTAAACGAACAGATTTATCCAGTATTTATGAGTTGTTGATAAATGCAAAATGAATTGATTTAATATAATTGATTATGAGATTTTACAGTAGTGCAGTCTGGTATAGAATAAACATGGAGTGAACTGTATTACTGTATATATTACTGAACGTATACAGTATAGGCAAAATACTGACATTAACTGTGTTGTTACAAGTTTTATGTTTATATTTGAATTGTTTTCCAGTAAGTTCAGATAGAGAACCAATAATAATGAACTAATAGGAGACATTTTATTTGCTGACAGTCTCATAACAACGTGGTCTGGTCTTGAATATTTGTCTTTTGTGATTGTAATCCTATGTTAAATGTACGTATCTTTGTACCTTGTCTTAATTCTTGTCTTTTTTGTGGTGTTGCAATGGAGCTGCTGTGATGCAAGAAAAATGTCAGACTTGATCTGACAATAAAGTACTATCATCATCATCATCATCATCATCATCATCATCATCATCATCGTCATGATATGTGAGTGAAAGGCTATTCCTTCCTACTTTTCATTCTCTTGAGTCTTTAAGTTGAGACAGATTGTAACTGTTTTTAATGGGTTTAGCTTTAAAAAAAGGAAGTCCAAGATGCTTACATCTCCTCTGTCACAAGTCTTAATTTATGTCCCAGTTCCAGAGCCACAACAACTACAGCACAGCCTATTACTGGAGCTTTATGCAACCTGTATTAGTGTGCCTGTCTTATATGATAGTGTGTTCACTGCATTTGGTGGCTTTTGAAATGGATGGGGTACACAGTAAGGACACTGTTCCCACACCCCATTTTGTACCCTAACAAATGAATGCAGCTGCAGCGCAAACCAAGGCTGCATCTCCAACTGCACTCACAGGGTCACATCCTTCAAAGGACCCAGACGTAAGGTGCATCCTTGCAAGGGGGCAGGTTCTGTGATACAGAGTGTACAGTACAGTATGAGCTATGGTATTTCACTTCAACACATGACTGACCACCGGTAAACAGTGGAGCAGGTTAACGGTAAATATATCCACAGAAACACCCGTCACTGTAACAAAACTACAATTCAACAGCACCACAAACTGCCAAATCATTACTGCAGGGCAGCTGGTTCACACTGCATTAGTTTTAGGTGGACCTAACATTGTGTCATCTGAGTGTTCAACTTAAATTAGCACCTAAGAAATATATAGAAATATAAGAGCAAGAAATGAAGGCGATCATAAAATATGCTAAGCCACCACATCAATGAGGATCATGGACAATAACATGTTGTACTGAACATCTGCTCCTTTATGTATGGAGCTCCTGAATAAGCTTGTTAAAGTCACATCACATTAGGACAGAAAAATAGCGCAGGCGTATTTTCCCTTTTTAAATTCAACCTCATGTCTTGAGGGCGACAAAGAAAATGTGATGATGGCATTATATGATATTATTGAATTTCATTATGCGTTGTGTTCGTGACCTGCCCATCCTTTCTGCAGGAGGGGGCTGCTGACGCGAGCCCACAGCAGCAGGGCCGGGCCGGGATGACATAAAAGGTGCATGGAGTCCTCATTCCATCCGAACCACTTAGTGTTACACACAGAGCGACCTCTGCGGCGGACTTCACACTGAACACACGGCGGCAAAACTCATTCAAAGGTAAGTCACTGCTTTTGTAGACTTGTACGGGACGACTCTTCTTTGTAGTCTCTGCAAAAGTTCGCTTATGTTGACCAAAGTGTGAACTCATGATGGAGAAAGTTGTCGCTGGTCCCTGTCTCCTGATACTTCTCTGCTGACAGTTTGCTTCTTCTGTCGTTCTCAGATGCAGAGGTGCTTTGGGATATTCTGCGTGTCGCTCATCTTTTGCGCAGCTCTCTCTGAGACCGTCGGGTTGGTCATTGCGGTAAGCTGTTCAGGTGTCTGTGAAACTGCGGTTGCATTTCCAGTCAAGTGCCAAATCATTCAGAGATACAGTAAAGAAAAACAAAATACAAAAATACAGTCTAAAATAACAATGTAAAAGTGACAAGACAATATGCAATATAGAATAACAATATACCTAAATGTGTAATATAGAATGACAATATAAACGAATATAAACATTTACAATTTATAATATTTAAAAACAGAGCAATGACTGGATATAAAGAGGGAAATGCCGTTAAGTAGGCCTATATAGGTGTAGGCCTACATATCAAAAGGCTGTAGGTTCTATGCTGTATACGAGGTTCAGTAGTGCAAAAATATCAGACAGACAAAATAATACACCAAAACCTAAGACAATAAAATCAGCTTAAATATGAATATATTTGTCAGCGAGTGTAGTTGAGCTGATAATTGAATAGACACTGCAGGGTAAAGTTGGCTGTTGGGTTTGTACACCTGTGTGTGTGTGTGTGTGTGTGTGTGTGTGTGTGGAGATGTCTGTATGTGTCTTAAGAGTTTTTCCAAAGTGCAGCAAAATGATGGTGGGTAGAAAAAGTACATAAAAAGTGTGGAAGAGGTGGAGGAGTCCATTTGTTCAATTGAAGAATTCATTCGCAGGCTTCAAATGTATACTGAGAATCAACATGTTTTATATTTCAAAAGACCTGCTAAGACACACTTGATGAAGGAAAAGACGATCAGAAACAGTCATTAAAAATAATCAACATTGTGTGTTGTCCATGATCTGATCATTGTGTGTCTCTGGATCCTGCAGGCGAAGGAGAAACGTGGCTGGACTCTGAACAGTGCTGGCTACCTGTTAGGTCCCCGTAAGTACTGACTGCACACACACACACACACACACACACTGTTACACTGCATGAGTAATCAGCTGTTATCCAAAACTTCAGCACATCTGGAAATGTAGTTTGGGACAACACATCTTACAATTCATCGTGTGTTCTCATTACCTGTGTCTCCGACATGTTCAAATCATTGTCTTTTATATCCTGTGAAAACATATTACAACTTTAGCCAATTAACAGAATTCCAAACAAACCTACTTTCTTTTTTTATTACCTAAATGTTTTGAGATTATTTTAGTTCATATTAGGGAATGTTTGGTCCTGGTCCGCAATTTTTTCACAAAAACACATACAACTAAGGACACGTTTCCTTTCAGATCAGGCTATATTTCACATCTTTTCCATGTTTTATTGAGATTTTGGGTTAGACCAGTAGATTGGGCATCAGGGAGGTACTATTGTCCATATTAACATGGTGTAGTTTGATTGACTACACTGTGTAACTAACCTGCTATGGGAAGCAAATAACCTGGACCACACCATACATCAATATATTGTTCTTCATATTAAAGGTGTAGTCTACAATTCTGGAGAAAGCTTGTTGATACTTGAACTCAACAGCCAAACAAATACACCTCTCTCTTCAGTGCTCCTTCAGACTAGAACGGAAAGGTAGCAGACCGCGAGGAGACATTCTCTGAATTGGACAAAAACTGTTTTGGATTAGAATCGTAGACTACATCTTTTATGTCCTGTCAGAGTACAATTATCGAATGCCGGCCTCTGTGATTGTCCTAAATGACACTTCCAGAACGGACTGATGAACATCTTAATGTGTTCTAGCAAAAAAACAACCCCAATCACTTAATTTTCAACACTCACTTCCATGCCGATGCTGCAGATGAGCCTTTGTAATTAGAATGTAATCTTTCTATCTCTGCATCACTCTGCCTCTGTGTGCTCAAACAGCATCTGGTTTGTCTTGCTGAGTCTTTTACATTTGTTTAAAAGCAAAGGCATCGGATGACTAAAATCCAGGCCATGGTCAAATGTCAGTAGCTAATACCATTTAACACCTAAATGTCCAAATCTGTTCATGTCCACTAAATTTCTAAAATGTAGTGGATGGAAGAGGGTTCGGACAACAATTTGACCACATCTTAAGGATTAAATAATGAACGCCTTTACCAAAGGCTGAGCCAGGAGAAGGCACTCTCTCTAAAAAAACCACACAAACAAATACAATAAATGGGGCTTGGAAAGCTATAAACCAGTGTTTTAGGCTGAAAAGCATAGAAATTGTATAAAAGCAATGATACATTGGCAACATTTTGAGGCAATTCAGTTAGCTCAGTTGGAATCAAAGTCACAGCAGATAAGACAGGAGAAGCTGACAGGAACAACGTAAAAACCAGCACAAATTTGGACAGCAGACCATTATTGCGGCAGAGATTTTGACTTGGTGGAAATGATGGCTACATTCCATTTATGTGAGCCAGTTCCAGTGCTGTGGGATTTGGCATGCTCACTCACTGACATGGCTTATTGGGACACTTAATGGAATCAAGCCATCATTAATGTTATTATTTACACATGTGCTTCTCCTGCTTTGACAAGTCAAAATATCTGCTGTCTGCTCAATATTTACTAGACCAGCACTAAAGATGCTATTTAAAGGTTCCATGTAAAACTGTAGCTCTCATGGTAAGTGGGAAAAAAGTGATATTTTAAGGTTTGCTTGCTCTTACAGTAAAAACACTCTTCGTACGTTTAAAGCTGCATTGATTGGCATTTTCTGGCCACTTGGGGGCAGCAGAACAAGCTGAAACACACCATTTACATATTATCCAAAAAAATAGAAAAAAGAACGAAAAAGAAAAATAGAAAAAAGAAAGAAAATAGAAAAAAGAAAGAAAAATAATAACTTATTCACTGATCAAACATATTAGATATGGCATGTTAGTTAGTGAGCTTTAGAGGTGTTGGTAGGTGGATTTATTTTCCTTTGGACAGAGCCAGGCTAGCTGTTTCCCCCGTTTCCAGTCTTAAAGCTAAGCTATGGTAACCGACTGCTAACTCTCGGCAAGACGATGCCTACAAGCCTACTTCCCAAAATGTCGAACTTTGTTTTGATGTAAAAATATTGATTAATGCAGCTTTAAGCAAAAGTGGGGGGTGGATAGGAGTTTTTATTGCAGCACCTGAGTAGATATCAACTGTTTATTGTTAAATAATGACCTTAGGTACACCTAATTATCAGAATCTAATCTAATGAACATAATAAAAACAAATCTTACATGCAGTTATAGAGCTACGACTAATCTCTTTGAACTGCTTGCTGGGTTTTTTACTGACTCCAGAGCTCATCTGTATTTCTTGAAATTGTTGCCTCTGTAACATGGCTCACAAAAGCGCTGGTCAAGCTCATCTTCTGTGAATCGATGTTGTTCTGTTCCTTAGTCCCCGTCCACTGTCTCCACTGTGTCAGCTAATTTAGTATGATTTAAAGATACTCATTACCTTTAGGGGACACATTATGTGAACTGTGGGTGTGTGTGTGTGTGTGTGTGTGTGTGTTCTTACCCATTAGTGAGGTCCAATTCAGTCCAGAACAGGAACCCTGGAAATGTTGTCCCTTTGTGTGTGTGTGTGTGTGTGTGTGTGTGTGTGTGAAGCCCAGGTAAAGGTTGCTCCTGCCTCATCCTGTGTTTCAGGTCGTATTGATCACCTAATTCAGATAAAGGATTCTCCCAGTGCCAGAGGCAGAGACGAGCTGGTCACTCAATGTAAGATAGAAACATACGGCCGCTGCAGGGCCTTGGTGTCAGGCCAGGAATTGCTCTTTCCAAACATCCCGCCTCTTAGCTGCTTCTGTCACTCATCAGGGGAGGATGTCTGTCATCCTACTGCTGTCTGCGCTTATGCATCCAAACACTGCATTTGTCTCTGTGCTTTAAGCAAAAGAATTCATGTTGATCTCCAATCTGCTGGGTAAGGAAAGGTGTGGCACAGTGGGATTACACTGCGTTTACGTATTGTTGACAAAAAGGGAGGACAGGAAAACCTCCCACTACTCTATCTTGTGAGCATTCATGCATTATTCTAAAATGGTCACCCCCACTGGGAGCCAGTGAACCACATTAAGTAGTCTTAATTAGTAGTAGTGGTTAGTTACCAGATATGAACAAACAGTTATTAGCTGGATTGATTACATTCACATTAATAACAGATTTTATTTATTTTATATACCATATGACATCAACACAGTATAAATCAGATCTTGCTGTGTTTCGGCAACAAAAAATACCAGAAAAAGCTCCTCCAGTGCAGGATTTTTGGCAATATACTTGTTTACTGTTTTAGCCAGAGTAAGATCAGGAGAGCAATATCAGTTTCAACTTTGTGTGTCCAGTACAGAGGTACTGTAGATCCAGCATAACCTATCTTAGCACAGACTGCTAGCTTATCTGCATTAATAGTTAAAAATATGCCTTTCACCAACTCCAAAACTGTCTTATATCATGTATATCATGTTAGCTATATGCAAGCATACGCAAGCTCTCTGTTTGAATAGCAAATGCGTGTACATCGGCTTCTGTTGGATTGAGTTATTTCAGAATGGCTACCATAGAGGAATGTGTGCTTTCAACACTGCACAATTTGGAACAGTTTAATTAACTATTACTACTGGACTGAATTCTTCCTTGGTTGTTGCATATTTAGTAGTATTGTTAATTTATCCTGAAACACTTGATGCTGCTGTCATTTTGCAATATAAGAATGTGAAAAAAACACCTCGTGTTGCCTTTTCAGTTGTGGCTCGCATTCCTTATAAAAAGCTACAGTGCAGTTAGATGTTATTAGGGCAGTGACACATTTTCAGTGTGTTTGCTTCGAACTCCAACACACTTTGAGGTTAAAGTGCTGACTCTCACCTGTTATTTGAGGGTGTTTCCATCCACATCAGATGAGTAATGTAGGGGTTGTTACACATAATCCCCCAATTTTAGGAGACATAAAGCAATTGGTCAAGTTAACATAAACTTTAAGAAGTTTTCATATTCAATATTTGGTGTCAAATCCTTTCCAGTCAAAGACTGTCTGATGTCTATGACTCAGACTTCAGCAGACACTTGGTATCTTCCCTGCCGGTGCTCTGCACAACGGGCCATCTTCTCTTTCTGGCTTGGTTTTCTTTCAGAGAGGGAAACACGTGATCAAAGTGGTCACTGTTTCACTTACAGTCCAATGTCCAGTAGGACTGTAACAATGAAAACACATGTGTTTTCATCAACACAATGAACACACACCACTGTTCTAATAGTTTCTGACTGCACTGCGTCTCTGGACAGGATATGCAAGGATTAGGCAGGCATGAATTATAATCAAAATTAGAAGAAATTTTAATTTTCAAGAAAATATATTGTAAAACATTTTATTATATATTATATTTTTAAAGCATTACAAGACATGCTATATAATAATTTGATAATAAAAACACATGGCATTTAACATTTCAGGATATATAATATTAAATGTAAAGACAGAAACACCAACAGCCCATAGAGGCAGGAGGAGTTGTTTATACTTGAAAGACAAAACCATTAAATTACATTATTTCTCCCTCTTGGGGTCACTTCAATGTGATGTGTTTTAATTGGACTTTTAAGCTTATAGTTCAACACACACACACACACACAAAGAGTGCAGGGGTTACCAGCTCAAGCACTACTTTAGTTAATGAGGAAGCCCCTAAGATGAGTCAAACAATTCCAGCCACTTAACGTTTATCCTCTTCAATCACACGTCATCACCACTCAGAGAGTAAAGTTGTGTAATGAGTGTGTGAGCTTCAAAGATAAAGACACAGACCTCAAAGACTGGAGAGGAATCCTGTAAAGTCAAAGAGAACATTCTGATGAGGTCAATATTTTCAGTAGTTTAGTGAATAAACATGTTCATTAACTCAGTCATCAGCAAACGGACCTCAAACCGTTCTGTGTGTGCCCCAGTTTGTACCTCTCCTGTGTAATTATTAAATTAGAGTCACAGAGCATCTGTCTTTCTGAAAAACAAAACAAAAAACAACTCAGGCCATTTAACAACACTTAGTGCTGTTTTGAAGATACATCCAGAATCTGTCTGCTGCGTGATTAAAAAGATATTCAACCTATTTTCCTAGGTGCAACTCTACGTCCTATCCAGGTAACCATGAATGACAAATCTCCCTGCTCATTCTGTACACACATACTCATTATTTTGTATGAAGATAGAAAGTAAAATAGATAAAGACAAATATAACAAATAATAACACTTTTAAATTTTGGTTCACATTGTACAAAATTAAGCAAGTACATATGTTATTTTCAGCTTCCATCATTTTTCAGATTAGGAAATGGTCTCAACTTTCAAATGATTTGAAAAAGTGTTGTTATGCAGTGATAAATATTCTTCTATATCCACATGGTTAGAAGAGTCTTTAAGGATTCTGAGCATACCTTCAGAACAGCAGTGTTGGAAAGTGACCTTTTAGCTTTTTGAAAGATTGCTGGTTATAGTTTTCAGAAAAACAGATACTTATCTCTGTGACTCCAATGATTATACATGAAAGGCAAAACTGGAACGAGTAATAAACGGGACGCTCTTTATCAAAGGTGGGGAAGCTTTATCGGAGCTGTTTTCAAAAAGCATTTTTTCCAGTTTCACAAAAGAAAAGACTTGGAGGATGAAGAGTAATTGGTTGGTTTGGGAAATGTACGTCTGATAAATCATCCCACCTCCGTTAAAGAGCAGCGCAGCCGCTTCCCTGAGCTGTTCTGAGACCTTCTGGAGACCTATCTCTTTACAGAACACTAGTCCTGCACAGAGACCTGAACCCTTCTTGTACCCATGTCTTCAAGACCCAACCCAATTGCACCCGACTGGCAGTGCAAAATTTAAGACCTGAACCCCACCTGAGACCCGAAGCTATATTTTTGCACCCATTTCTGACTGTTAGCTCGCCAAGCTAATGTTAATGCAATGTTTCCCTCTAGGGGCATTGTGTATCTACTTGCAACACATGGATTTAAACAACTGACTCAGTTAGAGAGAGAAAAAAAGGACATTTCATATTAAATTCTATTTGAAAATAACCCCTGCCGCAACAAAGCTGACTGTGGCCAGGTAGCAGAACTCTACTGGACACACAGAGATGATTGCAAGCACATTTCCCAAACTATTGGACTATTCTTTGAAAAACGATACAAAACACTTCAGTCCAAAGGTTCTGGTATTGTCCTTTAAAAACCATCATGTCTGCTTTGACCAGTGTGTTCTGGTCTGTTACACAGCAGAGTTATTATGAACGTTTTAAAGTGTTGGTGAGCTGATGAGGACTCTGTCAAAGACGTCTCACTAGGAGCTGTAGGCCCATGAAAACTCAGTGCCACTCTTTAAGTGCGTAGCCTTCATTGGAATACACTGAGAGATAACGATGCACCCACCACCATGGCGAAGCAAATCACTTTGCTTGTCCATTATTTTATTTTCATTTTTTCATCATTATTATTCTAATGCACCTCCTTGTGTGTTAAAACTGCAGTTATTTTAAATGTGTGCTTTTTTATTTCTTCTGTTGGTCAAATCTCTGTTTTACTGCAATTCCATGAGCCAAGCCCTGCAGGTGGTCCGTAAAAGTTTGGAAATTGAACCAAACAATTACAAACCAAATACCATGCTGAAATAACCAGGTGTACAACAATGTCCTTTATCTCCTCTTATGAGAATTAGGTAGAGGTGTGCCATGTGTGCACTGTGTATGTATGTGTGTCTAATGTATTATGCTTCTGAAACAGTGGCATATTTAGCAAATGTGTGTGTTTTTGGTTGTTATTTTGTTAATTTAGCAAACAACAGGTCAAGCTTGGTAAATTCAAATCATTTTCTTTTGTCCAAAGATATTTTCAGTAAATGTGGAAACATTTCCTTCACAGCTGAAATATGGGAAAACCTGGAGCAGCTGGAAATGATTTTCTTGAAAATAGAACATGAGAAAACACTAATAGCTGCAATACTTTTATCAAGTTGAACTGCTGTTTAACTTTTCATCATGAAATTGGTGAATTTCAAGTGAATTGAGCTTAGGGCTGCAGCGGAGTCAAATGCTCAGGTGACCCATCTGCTGTTTGTATGACTGTACGATTGTGATCACTCCTCATTGTCCAGATGGAATAGATGGACAAAGGACACTAGGAGACAAGCCGGGTCTGGCTGGCAAAAGGGACATGGGCCAGGAGGAGGACTTCAGAACAGGTCTGTCTGTCTGTCTGTCTCTCACATACAGAAACAGGACGATCTTTCTCTGTCTACTGTCAAAAGATACACTGATTTTCTTGTACAACCCCACAGTGCCCCCAAACAAAGAAGAGTCCCTCCTGCTCACTGTTGATGTTTTGAAACTTGACTGACCTGTATTGAGTTTCAAAATATGAACAATCAGCTGGGAAAACCCTTTGGGATGTTATTGAGCACTTTAACAAAATCAACAAATATTTTGATGAAGTAGGTTTGAGTTTTTCTAAGACAGCTTATGAAATATATATAGACATTTCAGAAAGCACTTCACACTGTGAATCATTTTAGACTTGTTCAACTTAAAAATGTAAGTTCTCCTGCTGCCTTCAAAATGTGAGTTAACTGAACTAAAGTTGAACAAAATTCAAAATTCGACTGTGAAAATGTAAAACCAGTTGAGTAAAGTTCACTGAATTTGAGATGACAAGTTCAATAAACTTAAAATATTGCCTTTAATCAACAAGTGTGTAGTTACACTGACACATGCTAAAGACAGATTTGCGTGTACACATTCACAGTTCAAAGACTCAGTTCTTTGAGAACTTACTACAACTTACCACACACGAGGCTGCTCCCAGCTAACGCATTAGTGTACAGAGGTAGAGACTGAATTGCATCTCATTCTCTTGTTATCATGAGAAGAAACAACCATGACCTAACATGTATTAAAGATACACAGCAAGTTTCCATCATATGTTTTCTTCAAACTACAAATAAGAAGGATCTCTGGAGAGTTTTAACTGTCAAGCAATGCATACTGGGAAGTCAGCTAATATGCTGATTATGTTTCTTTAAAAACTTAATTTGATGAGTTGAGTGAACTCTCAGCAGAACATTCAACTCATCATTTCAAGTAAAAAGACTTGAAGTCAGAAGAACTCATGTTTCTAAGTTCTGAAATGAAAACTTGACATTTGAATCAACTTGAAATGTATAAAACGTAAAATGTGTAAAAATATGTAAAATGTTTACATTAATGATAAACGATATGTTTATTTCACTAAATTCCTGCAAGATTTTTTTACAGTGCAAAAAACTAAAGCAACCACATGGCAACATGCCAACAGCCACCTACATCACTCTGGCAACCACCTAGCAACGCTCTAATAACTACCCCAAAAACGTTAACAATCTAGTGACACCCTAGCAACCTTCACAATGGCTATGGCAAGCAATTTTCAGAAAACTTCATGTTTCACTCAGCTTCAAGTTAGCTCACTGGACTTCACTGAATGCTGATTGACTTTATAGCATGCATTGTTTGGTTCAGTTTTCTCTGTAATTCACATTTCTGTCATGTTGAAGAATTTTATTCCTCCTTGTATATAATACATATAATATCTTGTTTTCTAGAGACATTCATTTCCCCATATGTTGTTACCAGAGCTCCTGTCAAACCTTACACCGTACTGCCAACTTTAGATGACATGATGACAGGCTGCACTTTGTTGCTTTGCCTCCACAGGTGCCCTGAGAATAGCAGATGGAGACATCATCCACACTGTCATTGACTTCCTGTCATACCTCAAACTTAAAGGTATGCTTATCATTTCTGTTTTAACTAACTAGTAAAAGAGTTTGCTGCAGAATAGTACTGCAAAGACAACAAGCAGAGATGGATGTTGTGGAAATAATGGCATAAATAGTTGTTAATTGTATTAAATATGATATTTAATGGCTTAATGGCTTGTGTGTGATGAGGGGACTTTTTTCCAAAGACAGCCCATGAATGCACCGCTCCTTCTATATCTGTTCAACATGGAAATACTCTTCCAATAATATAATCCAAACCTTTAACTGCATTACCACACAGACTACCCCCACTAGCACATAGCAAAATAGTGTGTGTACATGAGTAAACACACAATTCACCATCAGGTTTAGAGTTATTGTAATAGTGTTAAATACTAGAATCAGTATAACGATAGCATATTAAATATACAAAAGTACCTTTCAGGTAAACTGCAGTTAAGACGAGAATCCGTGAATGGGGGACAAATGTGAGCCCATATACACTATACGTACATAAGGCCAAATTTGACATTGATCTGTATCAAGTAATACACTAAAACCAACAAAGATGCTCCACAATGCAAAAGTGTTAGATGGAACAACACACCAACACTTTTGCTATTCTTGGAGCCTTGCAATTAGTGGGCTTAAAGTGTACTGCTTGTCCTGAGGATGCCACAAGGGTCATTTAAAAGAGTTTGTCCCCTTTGCATGAATGAGCTCAGAAAATTACATGTCAACCTGCCTGTCAGGCTATAAGATATTTTGTGTTCAAGTGGAAAATTTGTCCTCATGGTGGACACTGGAGGAAAGGTCAGGAGGTCACCAAATCATCATGACTCTTTCTTTGGATGTAAGGAATATCCTCAGCAATTACCGTGGAAATCTGGCCAGTAGTTGCTGACATATCTTATGGAGAACAATGTGTAGTGGATAAACAGACTGACTGACGGTGCTATCCATATGCCCTGCCATTAGCAGGACAAAAAGACACTTAGTCAAACATTCAGCACTGAATTATTTGTCAATGATCAAATATAAGTCATATTTGGTAGATTTTGGTGGGTTTGTAAGTATATAATAGCTTTGAGATTGGTTGAACTAACACGTATGTCTACAGTCATGTTCTCTGAGCCTTACCTAAGAAATCCCTGTTTGTGTGTGTGGTTACAGAGATGGGAGCGTTGGACAGCCTGCCTTCCTCTGTGACATCAGACGAACTGGCCAATCCCTAATGTTTCTGCCTCACTGCAGTTCATCTCCCTCTACCCAAGTCTATGTTTCTGCTGTCTGGGCCCACTGCCCTAAATGTCACCTTACTGTAACTCCATTCACACTCTGACGCTGGATTTGTCCTGGTACCAAAGATCTGATTCTGTAACTCTTTGTGACAGAGATTGATTGTCCCCCAATACAAATATCAGATCTTTCTGCTCCTGTGTAAATAAAACTCCATATCCACTGAAGGTCAGTGAGTCTCTGCTGACTGTAGGTGGATCTAGGTAATAGGGAGCTCTATTCAGAAACCAACACTGTATTATCATCTTAATATACTAGCATCTGATTTAATAGAATGGAGTGAAATAAACAAATGGCACTGGACTCACTGGATAACTTGGATTTATTTCTTTCTATCGGTCACACTCACAATAATACATAGTAATACATGCTTCACCTTGTTCATTATACTGTAAAATATCTGACTTCCCAGTGGAAAGAAGAGCAGAAGAGATACTTTGAACAAGTTGCATAAGAACGATTTCAGTCATTTTTATTTGTTCCAAAATCCACACTGATGTTTATACGGAATGTTGTTTATAGTTAAATGATGATAAATTCCTGAATAAACCAATTTTTCTGGTACCTTTGAAAAACAGGGTAATAGAGATTGGGTGATAGCTACAGTAGTACGTGTATCAAGGTGTTTACAACAAACCAGAGCACACTGGCTTGATTTTGTGCTTTGAATATATAGAGCAGGTTTTTGATTACAGTGTTACACCCAATGTCTCATTTTACCACGGTAAGTTGTCTCCACGGTAGTCCTTGAATCCTCCGTGGTCATCCTCTGTGAGGTTGGAGAGGACAGCCAGCAGTCCAGAAACACTCTCCTCTACTGTCAAGGCAGCCTGAAACACACAGAGACGTGCTCACAGTAAGACTTTAATAACTGATAAGCCACAAATAACTCTCACATTCACACCTGTGTGTCAGGACAGGATTTTACTTTGGCTAAGTAGCTTCAGAGTTGACAAAAAATGATGTCAGGGCATCCAGATACCACTAATATGTTTAGGCAGAGTGCAGTTCCAATAGGTTAAATTAAAAGAAAACAGCAGTTACTACTGAAAATATAAATTGTTGATGCTGGTAAAATGAGAGATAACACTAGACAAGATTAATACAAGAAGAAGTTGGTCATAGCACAAATAAATGTTCCTTCCACTACAGACAACTAAAGTATCAGTTATGTGTAGAAGCACAGTTCTGTCAGGAAAAGAAAACAATAAATGAAACTAGAGCTTCGTAGATTAATCGATTAGTTGACAACTATCAAAATAATTGCCAACTATTTTGATAATCGATTAATCGTTTTGAGTCATTTTTTAAGAAAAAGTGTCCAAATTCTCTGATTTCAGCTTCTCAAATGTGAATATTTTCTAGTTTCTTTAGTCCTCTGTGACAGGAAACTGAATATCTTTGGGTTGTGGACAAAACAAGACATTTGAGGACGTCACTTTGGGCTTTGAGAAACATTTTTCACCATTTTCTGACATTTTATGGACCAAACAACTAATTGCTTAATGGAGAAAGTGATATGTATGAACATGCATAACATAGTAATGACAAAATTTAAATCTGACATAGTCACAAAGTCAAAGTTTTGATGAATTATGACTCCCAATGAAACAAAGACGATGCAAGCAGGAGACAAACAGGACACAATACAACAATACAGAGAGCAACTCATCAAACTACTGCCCTATAGCACCTCTTGTGGTCACAAACTCCACAGCATACCTTTCATGAGTGTTGTCAGCCACAACAACTTCTGAAAGCAATAACATGTTAGTCTATGTTTTCAGGTTGTTGTCCTCCTGCTCCCAAGTGGCCCAAAAAATCTCTTCATGCAGCCTCAAGTCAGGAAATGATAGAATACTTACATGAGGGCCTCCCATGTCAGTCTTGACCCAGCCAGGGTGCAGAGACATACAAAGGATTCCACGTGACCCCAAATCAGCAGCTAGACACCTTGTCACCATGTTCAGCGCTGCCTATGATCATTAGAAAGCAGTTTTGGTTTATAAGCAACATTAGCCTCGCTCCTTTCCTGCTGTTGCCAGATGAAGACACAGAAATGAAAAGCACACATCACCACATTATTCACAACTGAATTCTGTGTGATTATTTGGTGGACCAAAATTCTGTGTTCTGACCTTGGACGTGCGGTAGGAGTAGTTCTTCAAGTTGGCACCTTCACCCCAGTTGTGTGTAATGGAGCCGAGGATAGAGGAGATGTTGATAACGGCTGCCCTGTGGATCCCCATCCCAGTCGACTGAGCTGCAGCAGTCTGCAGCAGAGGCAAGAAGGCCTGAACGCAAGAGCAACAAGCAGAAATGATCAGCAAGCAAACGATCACAGAGGATACAGGACTGTGACGCCAAGAGCTGAAAGTGGATATCCAAAAAACATAAAAAAGCAGTTCAAAGAGCCAGTGGGAAGCAGGAAATAATCTGGATAAATACATTCAGTTACATAAAAAAGCAAAACAAAACTATTATACTAAGAAGGAGACTAACTGCATACAATCTGACTACAGTTTGAAAAAAATCTGATTTTTCAACTAATGAAAGTTCATTCTTGACCTTAGAAATAGTAGTGAGACACTTTCTCACTTTTTCTGGAGCTGGCGGGTGAGATTCTGGAACAAGTTGAGTTAAGGTGTGACTCCCCACTAGGCTGGGCTCTCCTCACAACAACTCACTAGACCATTCTTACCCATTGGGTAGTTCAAAAGGTTTCACACACAGGGGACTATAAATCAGTGTAAATAGTTTGTCTAAACACTGAGCAGAAAGGCAGGCACTTCATCAAGGTGTTCATTAAAAACCGCAAAAATTGAACTAAAATAAACAAACCTATTTTTGAACACAGTGTAAGTTCACAACTGCAATCAGATACTGGTAATAAAAAGGAGGAAGCTTTCATAAGCAGGAAAGTCCACACCAGATGGCAGTGTTGTGTCACTTGAGTTGTCTGTCTGAAGCAACAACAGTGGCTTGCAGGCTTGCAGGCTTCCCTTCATTATGCAGAATAATGCACACTGGTTTTAGAGTACAGAACGACTGTAACTAAAAAGGTTCTAAAGTTCAGCCGGAGATAACAGGAGGCCTCAGCAGTCTAAGTAAGACAAATTTAGTGGGCATCTTCCTAAGATATTTTTTTAGTATGAAATGTCCTTCTTGTGCTTCCACAGACATTGTTTCCTTACTGAGCTGTGGCAGAGGGATACGTCCTGGCAAACTACTCAATACTGTAGGTTTGTTGCCGGGACACAACACTGGCAATGAACCTTCACACCACTGTCAGAAGGAAGATACCCACTTGATCTGTCGAACTCTGAAGCCTCGTACTGGCTTCAGCTCAACTTCAGAATGCAGTTTTACACAGAACAAAGACTGTGTATGTCCCCCTATTTCTTACAGTATAGTCAGTGTGGAGAGGACGGCATGTGAGCATTAAGATAGATTTGAACAAATGTGAACCTGTCCTTAAAGTGAGAAAATTGCATTCCTTTTCCTCGGACAATCATCTACATGCCAGACTGGTAAGACATTCCACACAGTCCAGGTTCACAGTAAAGCACATGTTTAGCACGTGTGGTGCCTTCAGGGTCTATCCTGAATTCCATCAAATATCTTTTTTTATGGAATTAAAATTCTTAACAACAATCAAAGTCATTGTTTTCAGTCATAGGGTGAGTTTATTATTATCTAACAGCATAAGCCTTCTCACAGGACAGGGGTAAATGAATGCAACCTTTTTAATTACTTTAGTGAACAGTAAACAGCACAGTAACAGGAAATGTGTACTATAAATTGATTTAGCTCTTTCCTAACAGCACAGACATCATCTTCTAAAATAACAGAGCATAGTGTTACACATAAAAAGCACAAACAACTACACGATTAATATTTAACAGTTTTGGTTGTTTCACATGAGAGATTTCTGTATTTCTGTGTTCTTCTCACTGGTTTGAAGTGGGCGGGGCTCATTTGAAATTTGATTGTTGCTTATTTAATCGTTAATGTTATGGAAAAATAATCAGGGTGTGAAACCATGTTTTCTGGGACTAATTAAAGTTAAATGAATAAAAACTAATTCATAACAGTTGTTCATTAGGGAATTTATCACCACAGATACTTCAGTAGTGACTGGGCTTCCACCCTTGCGCTGCAGTTCGTACTGTGGACATGCCTAATATACACACCACATCATTATCACTGAGACGGGCAAGTTCTAATTGAGGTCAGTTTTATTGCCTGATCAGTGATTCTGGCCAGTATCTGCCCAGTTCTGCCTGATCCTCAGTATCACCTTTGCAGAAAGTCGGCCTACCTTTGTGACAAAGAGTGGTGCAACACTGTTGACCTGAAATGTCTTCATCATGGCCTCTGGGGTAACAGTGTTTATGTCCATGGAGAGTCCGATGGCAGCATTATTGATCAGACAGTTCAGTCCTTCATTTCTTACAATGGACTTGACCTCTTCCAGGGCTGAGCTGATACTCTGCTGGCTGTCCACATCTGGAAAAATGACAGGGAACTTTAATATAAACAGGACGATCTTTATAGTGCTCAACCATCTACATATAAATATTGTTAGAGTTACTGGTGTTAGTGTATCAATGACTGACACTGACTTGTGTTCTATTAGCTCAGACAGTCTAGAAAATAAATGAAAGCTATAGATAATATTGGCAGAACTGTACTTGTACAGTAGGTCCATTCAGGCAACACTGAGCCAATAAACTGAGACGAGTGTAAGCAGCAGAGTAACTCACTATTCATCAATCGATGATTATGAGTGAATTATTAAAAAGTTACAGTACAATACACAAAGCTGAGAAGTGGAAAGTTACAGAAAGGATACTTTCTTTCAAAGTGAGGAAAAATAAATACAGATATATAGCAATATAACAGACTGTATGTAATACCTTACAGCTTATTAAGACAGTATATGCAGACTCACCTAATCTCACTATATGAACACCTGGGTAGCTTTTGGAGAGCTCTTGCAGATCCTAAATTCAGAAGGACATTGAGTGAATAGAAATTATTCAGGACATTTTTTCATAAATGTATAGTAATGATCCCTTTGGATGCACCGCTGATTTTCAATGTAATGTTTACTTAGTAAACCATTGTAATCAAAATATTTAGTTATTATTATTATTTAGTTAGTTATTTTATACAAACAACCCATTCTGGGTTCCCATTAGCTGTCATCAGCCCAACAGTGTCCTGTATAACAGTACACCAGCTACTGTATATTTATTTTGGAATTTAAGGATAGTGGATAGTGGATCATAATAATTCATAAACAGTAACTTAAACATAACCTTCATTTATGAGGCATGTAGCTTTGGTAGGCTAGGAAGCTGTGACGTTAAATTCAGACTTTTCCAGCAGCACCGAGGTGGAAAACTGGCTGATGGTGCCGCTCTTGTTCTAGTGACATGTGTGAGTCATACGTCACCGTTGGTCTTTGTATGCCAGTGCTGTTTTACTGGCCTATTTCACTTATAAACAGCATGTCACTCACGTTCCACTGTCATCCAGTAGTCATCAGGTCTAATACTAATTCTACTAAATTGGCTGTAGAGTAAGCTGTTTTTAAATGAAGAGGGTGGTAAGAATCTGCCCTCAACAGTGTGTTACATGCAGTATCTTTTTTAACAAGATCTATGTACAACTGATTATTCCAAGAATGATCCATAATGATCAATGATACATAAATCCAAAAAACTAACGTGGTGCGAATCAAAGTCCACAGTAAACTGTATATATTCAGTATAGTATTGAGATATTATTATAGTGATTGAAATTGTTCCACACTTCCTTGGAGTAGACAGACATCCAGCTATCTCTTCCAAAACAGTATGTTGGGTTTAAATGGATTTTGAATGTAAAGAAAGCTTTCCTCAGATAGACCCACATTACATACATTAGCAAATGACGGCGCAAATGTACTTCCCATTTTGATAAATGGATTTGAAGGCATTTTATCCTCACGTTTACATGAGAAATACATCATGGATCATCATCAGTGGTGCTGTTGAACTGATATAAATGGGGTGGACAAAATAATAGTTTAAGTTCAAGTTTATTTGTCACATATAATCATACAGGGTATAATCATAGTGAAATGTATGTCCGTTTGCTCACTCAATTGTGCAATAACAAATAGTGTAAAATAGAATAAGAATAAAGAATAGAAATAAGTAATAAATAATAATGTTAACTACAGTAGGCCTAAGTAACTTTGAATAATGAAGTAAATAAAAACAGTCCTAGGCAGAAACACCTGTCAGTATAATGAAATACAACTCAACAGCAACACAAACTGCGTCCTCCGCAATCACAACAGTTGAATCAACACCTCTCCAAAACATTTTCAACAAAAACTGAACATTATAACTTTCATGAAGGTAGGATTTATTGCAGGACTGTTATATTGGACTGCATTAGTGTACCTAACAGTGTACCTAGTGTACTAAACTGACAACTGTCAAGTGTATATACATTCCACATCTGGTGGTAATCCCAAATCTGTGACATCATCAGTAAGTTACAAGGGTATTTCTATCTATATATATGTTTGACACCAAGAGAAATGTTGATGTATTTCTTCACTTTTTCTAATGTTCAGTGATTGCGATGAACTCAGGTGTACCCTGGTAACGTCTTGACGATGTCACTGATTGTGGATTACCACCAGGTGTGGGCTGTATATACTTACATGAGGCTGGATCTGACACTGAATTTGCCTTGAGAAAGACCAGTGGTCGAAACGTCAGTTATCTTACTATGGAAAAGGATTCCCTGATATGCACAGTCGCTGGCCCTGTCAGTCTTAAAAACTGCCTATTAGTGACTACCAATCAGGTTGGAGCAGTTCCGGGACTCTTAAGTCACTGAGTTCACTCTGAGATCGTTAACGAGCAGGTGTTCAACGAGCAGGGGAGTTGGACTTTTAGTTGCTCAGTGTCTGCAGTTGCAGAGACAGTTCATGAAGCTAAGAAGCTATTCGTTGCTGTTGTGTGTGCGTGCAGCTATTTGTAAGTGCCAAACTGTTCTGTTAGTAATTGTATGGTTTATTATCTGTTGTGGAAAGTTAATAATGTGTAGTACGCTGCTNATTTATTCCATTTTGATATAACATCTTTTCCATTGTTGCCAATAAGAGTAGTGTTAGGTGACAGAAGTCATATGTTACAGAGACAGTCTTAAGTTGTAAATTCATTTGCTAGTGATTATGATTATCTAGCCATTGTGTAGATATGGAGATTTGCTTATTATGTCAGTTTACTTACTTGACAGTGCATATCCTTGGTTTATAGCTTTGTTTATCTGTTCTTTGTATAGAACCATACTCTAACCAACGAGTGGGAAAGTGGAGTGTTGACTGGTGTGGTGACAGTATTCAATAAATATCATAGAAGCAATTTAATGCCTCGTCCCTGACCAGATGTCTGTGGCAATTCAACACACCGAACCAGAACATTTAAAGTTATATAGGGTCAGTTTCTGAGACTTTCTTTTAATGGTCCTTCGAGCCGGATATTGGGGATTGCCACAGTGAAGATGTTTTCTAGTAATCAGCCTAATCAACATTTGTCTGCAAGGGAGCCTGCGGTCCGTCCAAGACGTAATATTCATAGACCCAGTTATTCAGCAGACTATGACCTTAGTGAAGGAAAAGGCAGACATTTGTCACCCACCAGATCACACACTCCCCGTCGTGACATTAGTGAATCAGATGACGAGGACCCATTGGTTTCCAGTGCACCCATCAGCCAGCACTCAAGCCCCCCCACGCTGGACAGTGGTGGATCAGTGGGATCCCATTGAAGAAATTCAAAGAGACAATGAGTCCCTACATCATGAGAATCGCCATCACCGTCATGCCATCCGACAGCTAACCAGCGACAGAGATGATTTGTACAGGAGCAACCGTGAGATGAGGAGAGAGATCATGGAACTGCGCCATACAGCGGATCAGTTGCCTACTGTCCTTAAGGCATTCAGAGAAATGGAACAAAAGATGGAGCAACTCATGGCAAGCAAAGCTGATGAACAGCTGAGGGTTCCCGGGTTCCAGTCCCAAAGCCACAGCTCCGCACACTACCTAGGGCTAGGATGGGGGAAGAGGAAGCCGACAGACCTGCAATCAAGGTGCAAGGTACGTCATTAGACCCCCCCTAGTATGCAGCATGTGCAGCAGCCAGACATGAAGGAACACCTGGAACCTAATGAGGTGCCACTGAGTCACATCCAATCTCCAGTTCCAGCACCCAGGCAGTCATTAATTGTGAGGTCTGGGAGGGAAGACCATGCAGATACATGTAGTGCAACTAGAAAGGGGGATCATGACCAGCCAGTCAGAGCCAGTTATCAGTCCAGCTTCAAACCATCACAGTTGAGGGATGGTCGTCACAGCCCTGTGAGACAGGAGTATCACTCATACCAGCCCCGTTCCTACAGACAGGAATCAAGACCTCATCCCCCATCGCTAGCTGAGGGCACACACAGGGGTCCTGCTCCAACCATCCCCAATTTAGTCCATCCAGACCCTAGGGAGTTTTCTCGCCTCAGAGTAGCTCTCGAAAATATCCTGCCAGCTGACGCCTCAGAGAACTTTAAGTTTCAGGTCCTCACAGACCACCTCAAGCTAGAAGAAGCTCAGCTAATAGCAGATTCATACAGCAACTCTCCATACCCCTTTACTGACACCATGGAAGCCCTGCACAAACAGTTCGGACAGCCACACCAACTAGCCCTGGCACGAAGAGCGGAGCTAATGGATGGACCCGACATTTGCAGCGGTGATGTTAAAGCCTTCTGGATGTTTGCCCTTCGAGTTTGCTCTCTAGTTGGGATGCTCGAACAGTTGGGGAGGGAAGGTAGTTTCGAACTGCAGTGTGGGTCCCATGTCTCACGATTGTTAAGCAAACTTCCACATGACCTGAGAAGTAGTTTCAGAAGGAGAGTGCAGCCAGTTACGGTTCCAATCCCCACACTACATGATCTTGGGGACTGGTTAGACTTTGAGATGCAAATCCACGAGGATAACACCCGATTTTCTTCTGCTCAAAGGGAGGACACAAGAAAAGGAGAGCAGTGGAAGGACAAGAAGCACTCTGCCAAAGCGACCTCTTTACATCTCAGTGCAGAGAGGTCAACAGAGCCTAATATAGTAGAAGTGTCACAATCTACTGATGCCCCCAAGGAGAAAATAAAGACCTACTGTCCTTATTGTGACAATACCAGCCACTACCTGAATGCTTGTGGGAACTTCCAACAGCTCACAAAGGAGCAAAAGGGGACCTGGATTAAGAGAAATAACCGGTGCTGGCGCTGTGGTCGAAGTCATCAGGCTGCCAAAGGCACACTGAAGGCAACCTGCAAGAAATGCAGCCACCAGACCAAGACACCACTGCTAGTTCTTGTCTCGCAAATACAGTTGAGGAGACTCTGTATGTAGTGCGGACGCTGCGTCGCTGCTCTCCAAAGATGGTACAAACACCTACAAGACATACCACTGCCACAACTGGACACAGTATGTCCTGTTCTGCTGACTGGCTCAGACTTTCCTCATCTTATCACACCCACTGAGCCTGTCCGCCTAAGTGCCCAGGGAGGCCCAGCAGCAGTCAAAACCCGTCTAGGGTGGACATTACAAGGCCCTGCCCAGGGTTTGAAAATAAGTACCAAAGTCCAGCAGTGTTATTTCACCTCCTTTCACTCTCCCCCAGCTGAGCTGCATCACCACGTTGAGAAGCTATGGCAGCCTGATGTCCTACCCTATCACAGCACCAAGGTTGTCACAAGGTCAAGACAGGACAATGAGGCTGCCAGCATTCTTGATGCTAAAACAGTTAGAGTGGATGTCGACGGAGTATCCCATTACGCCACACCGCTCCTACAAGTTAAGGGCATGGTTCCCTTACAAGCCCCCAAGGATGCAACTCTGCCACTTCTCAGAAGCACGGAGAGGAGGTTGGGAAAAAATCCCATCCAAGCTGAGGCATACAGGGCAGAGATGCAAAGGCTGGAAGACTCTGGTTACATTGTTAAGTTGCAGCCTGAAGAGGTGGGGCAGTCTACGGAGGCCTGGTATATACCACACCACATGGTGCAACACAATAACAAGAACAGAGTAGTTTTCAACTGCTCATTCCAGCACCAGGGAAAGAACCTGAACACCCTACTCTTACCAGGACCCACTCTTGGCCCTTCCCTGCTTGCAGTGCTTCTGGCCATCTCCAGTGACATAAAGGCTATGTTCCACCAAGTGAGACTTCTCCCCGAGGACAAGCCTCTTCTTCGGTTCTTATGGAGAGATCTCAAGAAGGAAAATCCACCCAGTGTGTATGAGTGGCAGGTGCTCCCAATTAGCTCAGGTACTGAAGACAGAGCTCAGTCTTCCAATCTGCCAGGTTAAGCTGTGGTCTGACTCCACTACGGTCTTAACGTGGCTTAAGTCAGAGTAGTGCCACTGTAAGGTGTTTGTCGGTACACGGGTTGCCGAATCACGAGGCCTGGCACTACATAGATACAAAGAACCACCCCGCAGACGACATCACTCGTGGCAAGAGACTTCTCAAGCTGTCAACTCCAAGTAGGTGGTCACACGGGCCCCAGTTCCTCCGGCAACCACCTGAAGAGTGGCCAGCAATGCCTATACCCTTTCCTGCTGCTGGTGAAGAGGAACTCAAGCAACCTACCTTCTGTGGTGTCACATTGCTTCATCTGATACCAACAAATACCAAACATGGTGTGAACTCCTGGATGCCACTGCAAGGTCCCTTCATGGGGCAGCAAGCACAGACCTCAGCCCTGCAGCCGATGACTATTGAGAAGCAGAGATGGTTTTGCTGCATCAGGCTCAACAAGAGAGTTTCCACACTGAGATCTCCCAGCTGAAGCAAACAGGTAACCACCAGCAGTCGCCTTTATCTTTTGGCCCCAGAATATGCCAGTTCCACCGAGCTTATTCGTGTTGGAGGCCGTCTGCGGCATGCTGAGCTATTAGACAGAGGCTCTGTCCATCCCATTGTCCTTGACGCCCACAACCCCATTACCCGATTAATCATTCAGGACTTTGATGAGCGGCTGCACCATCCAGGTCCAGAGAGGGTTTTCGCCGAGGTGAGGCAAAAGTTCTGGATACTCAGGGGGAGAGAGGCCATTCGTCGCTACCAACAGGAATGTGCCAATTGCAGGCAGTGGAGAGGACAACCCCTGGTTCCCCGAATGGCTGACCTGCCCCCATCTCAACTCCGACTGTTAAAGCCAGCATTCTATTCCACTGGAATGGATTGTTTTGGACCGTATGTCATCAAGGTTGGCAGGCGCAATGAGAAGAGATGGGGCATCCTTTTCAAGTGTATGACTACACAAGCAGTGCATGTTGACCTGCTGATGAGCCTCGACGCCAACTCATTCCTGATGGCATTCAGAAGGTTCATTGCACGTCGTGGGAAACCCTTTGAGGTTCTCAGTGACCAAGGCACAAATTTTAAAGCAGGAGACCGGGAGCTCAAAGAGACCTTCGCAGCACTCCAGCCTCAGATCAAAGAGCAGTTAGCCAGCCAACAAATAGGCTTCAAATTCAACCCTCCAGGTGCGCCGCACTGTGGAGGGTGCTGGGAGAGAGAGATTAAATCCCTAAAATCAGCCCTCAACGTCACGCTAGGAGCCCAGGTAGTGGCAGAGGAAGTACTTCGGACCGTTCTGGTAGAGGTTGAGGGGATACTCAATTCGAAACCACTTGGATATCTCTCATCAGATGTGGCAGACCCGGACCCAGTGACCCCTAACACCTTGCTCATGGGGCGGCTGGACTCCTCTTTCCCACAAGTTGAGTACCCAGAGCCAGAGCTGATGGGAAGAAGGAGATGGCGGCACAGCCAGGTGTTGACCATTCACTTCTGGAGGCACTTAATTCGCTTCTACCTACCTGGACTTCAAGCTCGCTATAAGTTGCAAAGGGAGGCTGAAGATCTGCAGGTTGGAATGACTGTGATGATAGTTGACTCACAGTTGTCTCAGGCGCTGTGGCCAGTTGGACAAGTCACAGATGTCTTTCCTGGGTCTGATGGTAAGACCCGGACAGCTAAAGTAAAAGTGGGAGAACGCAGTTACATTCGCCCGCTTGATAAGACTGCCCCCTCTCCCCAACTGACTCAGGTGTGTTAAACATGTTGAACTAGACACTAGACACCCATGGCCTTTTTCCTGATAACACGTTTCCCAGGGAAATTTGGGGGCGGCTGTGGAAAAGGATTCCCTGATATGCACAGTCGCTGGCCCTGTCAGTCTTAATAACTGCCTATTAGTGACTACCAATCAGGTTGGAGCAGTTCCGGGACTCTTAGGTCACTGAGTTCACTCTGAGATCGTTAACGAGCAGGTGTTCAACGAGCAGGGGAGTTGGACTTTTAGTTGCTCAGTGTCTGCAGTTGCAGAGACAGTTCATGAAGCTAAGAAGCTACTCGTTGCTGTTGTGTGTGCAGCACTGCAACAGTACAATAAAATCACTGGAGCTTAGCTTGCAGATTTCTTTCATGACTTAACTGAACTACATCCATGTTGACAACCCCCAGGACAGTAGCTATCAAATTATCTTGCATTCTGGATAGCTATGGACTCACTCAGCATGTGACAGAGCCCACACACAATAAGGGTCACACCCTTGACCTAGTGATCACAAAAGGTCTCAATATTTCTAGCGTTGTGGTGACTGAATATTCTCTCTCTGAATATTTTCTTTGAAATTAATATCAGTTTTGCACTAAGGTACAAACAGAGACAATCAAAAATGGTACATCACTGAAAAGACCAGCAAATTGTTCACTCAGGCTTTCTCCCCCACACCTGCCCTTTCTTCAAACTCTGTTTATGATGTGGTGAAAAATTTTGGCTCTGAAATTACAAACCTTATTGATGCAGTTGCCCCCCTTAAGATCAAAGTTGTCTCCGCTAAAAAGCACCATGGAGAAATGCCACATTGGTGAAGTTTCAAAAAAGTGAGCCACAGCCGTGCCCGGTGGAATTCAGGCATTAGTTATTGACCATTTTCAGTGTACACCTTCTGCAACCCAACTCTCCAGGGGTGTATGGGGGGGGAGACATTTTTAGAAACTTAACAGCTAAACTGACCATTTTAAAGCAAACAAAAATCCATAAGTAATGTTAAACGAAAGGTTACGCTGTTACGATCATAGACTTAAAATGATATGTGTTTAATGTACTTCTTCAAACTGTCACAACAACGATGTAGCCTACATGTTAGCTACACAGCTGTACAGTATACACAGTACTGGCTATACAGCAAGCTTGCCAATACAGAGCTACAGCACAATTTCAAGTGTCAAATTGCATTTGAAGTTCTGTCAACAAGATTGTGTATCCAAGTAATGCCATTTGAGATAATATTTTTTTTAGTCCCCTCGGTTTTGGAAAACTGCTTTAACTCACATATAGGTTTTGATAATGAACTGCCAGTGGTAGGTCATGTCATTCAAGTCCAGTCAAAAGTGACCTTCTCCATTCTGGATTTCAACCACACTACAGCACTGAGACCGCTCTCATGAAAGTCTTAAACAACATCTAGGCTATTTAAATGCAGACAATGGTAAAGTCTGTCTTAGTACTGCTGGATCTCAGTGCTGCGTTTGACAGAGTTGACCACAACATATTACAGGACAGACTGGAAAACTGGTTGGGACTCTCTGGCACAGCCCCTAACTGGTTTAAATCCTATCTGCAGGACAGAGACTATGGGTAATACAAATCTGAACAAAGAGCAATGATGTGGAGTTCCCCAAGGGCCCATTCTTGGTCCAGTTCTATTCAATATCTACATACTCCCACTAGCTCACATTCTGGAAAACAACAAAATATCCTACCATAGTTATGTGGACGACACGCAGATTTACATAACAATAAATCCAGATTATTATGGACCCATGCAGGCACTGAATAAGTGCATTGAACAAATCAATGATTGGATGTGCCATAATTTTCTCCAATTAAAGGCCCTGTATGTTACAATCTACATGTATTAATAGTTTTTAATCCATTTTTATTGCCAATGTGTGAACATAACTTAAAAAATGAGACCTTCCCCGACTTTCTCGGTTGCCTATAACAGCCTGTTGACTGATTTCTATGTCAAGTATCTTTTGACTCCACTACATTTCTATGAAGGTTGTTGTTACTCGTTACTTTTGAGCAGCTTTGAAGTCAGCTGTTTTTTTTTTCTTTTCTAAAATGCGATTGGCCACACGCTGTGTTCCTCACAGGAGAAAAAACAGTCACAGTACAGCTCTCAACTGGGTTTGATGTGAAAGCAGAAATACGTCATCCAGCTCTGTGAAACAAGCGCAACCAAGACATCCACTTTCAAAGTAAAACACATCCGTTCCATTTTGTTAGCAAAGTGCAAATGACTAATGGTGGTGGTGATGGCGACGGCAGATAAACAAGGCGATTCTGAACCAGAGCACTCATGGCCATATACAAGCAAGTCAGTCATTGGGTGGTTTCAGAGAGTTACGAGGTTCTGTAATTATGAAAACAATACAGCAATGTGTTGATATTCAAAAGACAATGTAATTTTGAATACTTAAATATTTTTAAAAGCAAGTACTCCAGAACTTTAACTCAAGTTAAAATTTGACTGAGCAACTTTCACTTGTAGATGAGTAATATCTGACCAAGAGCATCTATACTTTGACTCAAGTAATGGGGTTGTGTACTTTGTCCACCACTGGTCAACTCTATGACACTACTTCATATTTATACAGATATCATTTTAAAGTTACACAATGTGTAGATATCTACACTGTGTGTATAAACAATAACGTTGCTGCCGTATTTATGCCTAATTTAGATGATGTTATTTTGCCTTTATCGATCCAAACCCCATTCAGAAAACAAGCATTTTAAAAGTTGTTTGTTTGTCATCTTGCGGACAGACCTGACAGAGCATGAAGTTATTTCAGCATCCTTTTAATCCATTTATTGCAATTAAATCACAGCAAAATCTGTTTATTTTGGGATCATACCGCTGTAGTAAGGGGAGTCCGGTAACGTCAACAAACGGCCAGTGTTGTGTTGAAGTCTGTTCCCCCGTCGAGATGTGTTTCCTCTTTCCTTAACCTGCACCCAACCTTATCCCTGACCCTAACCAGTTGGGAGGTGACACTACAGAAAACACAGTTCTAACAGGAGGGGCACATTATTCGACGGGGGAACAGACTTCAACACAACACCGGCACCCACCACAATACAGACTCCAACACAAACTCCACGTAAGCACAAAAAAAACAAAGGTTTTATCTGGTGAAGCCCATCTGGCAAAACGGGAATGTGACCGACGTCGGGGGAAAACTCGGGTCAACATATTAAGCTGAAACATTGAACAAAATGAGAGTTGTGATGGAAACTATCACATCAATAATGAAGTTTGGCAACACTGAGCCTCTCGGTGAAAGCTAGCAAGCTCTCAACATGATGCCTGTCAATCACGCTCAGTCTTGTGTGTGGCCGATGCTCGCTCGTGCCTACGGAGTGCGAGCACACGTGCGAGCAACATGATGCTGACTGCAGTTGACTTAACGGCCACAGGTGTCATTGTTAACAAGCATTTTCTGAATGTTACATACATGCTATAAGGATAAAACTGAAACAATTATTTTTGGTGCCAAAAAAGAAGGATCAAATGTCAGTGCCCATCTCGAAGCGCTAATGTTTAAGACTTCAAACCACGTCAGAAATCTTGGTGTAGTTCTGGACACAGACTTAAATTTCAAAACCCACATCAACAGAATCAGCCTGGGACTGATCAGGACTCATGTCTCAACAAGACTTAGAGAAACGTGTTCATGCTTTTGTTTTTAGTAGGCTTGATTAACAGTTTCTTTATGTCTGTAAAAAATCTATCAGACAGCTGCAGCTTATTCAGAACGCTGCTGCTCGAGTCCTCACTGCAACTAAGAAAGTGGAACAAATCATCCCAGTCCCCAGAGCTCTGCACTGGCCTCCTATCCATCAAAGAAATGACTTCAAAATACTTTGACTTACAAAGCACTGAATGCTTTGGGGCCAAAATACATCTCTGTATGCTGCTCTGTTATGAGCTATCCAGAGCTCTTCCATCATCTGAGACTGGTGTGCTCACTGTCCCCATGCAGGGTCAGAATCAAACACACAGGAGCAGCGTTCAGTTTGTTTGCCCAAGCCTTTCCTTTAAAGATGTCACATTTGTACACTTTTGCTCTTCTGAAATCTTTGAAATCTACTGTATTTCTGCTGTTCTTATTTATTCAGTCTTTAATAAATTGTCTTATTTTCTGTTTTATTTGTTTCATGCTTTATGTAAAGCACTTTGAGGTGCCTTTGTGTATGAAATGTGCTGTAGAAATAGTGCCATAAGCCAGTAAAACGGCCTCAGTATACCACACAGTGACCTCTCAGAACTCCTTGGGAAACATTTTTGCACATTCCTACACTTTCATTTAAATAACAGTCATATTGTACTTATAGTCTTCATCTTTATTTTAGAATATCTTTTTAATATTGTATTCTCTGTTTTATATTTAATTGGTGCTTCTGACTTGCAGTACTTGCTTTCACCCTTTCTTATATTTTTCTACTTACTATGTTTCTTGTTCAGCACCAANATACCAAGACGAATTGTATCTGGAAACCTACTTGGCAATAAACCTGATCCTGGTTTCTGAGAATCTACGTGCCACTCCAGTAGAGTAAGAGTGGCGTGCCACCAGCCATTTTTCGATCTCGGTGTGTTGAGTTTTGAAGTCTGACAGAGGGTTCTCTCAACAGACAAAACGAACGACAGGGCTCGTGTGCCTGTGTTGTGACTGTGTTGGTGTTGAGCATTAAAAACAATTACCACGTGTAGTTAGAAGTTTATTACCGTGGAGCCGGTCGGATTGCGGGCTGTCGCTATAATCGTAGCGGGTCTACTGCTGCTTTTAGCCAGCTCTTTCACCAGCTGTAGTCCTATTCCTCTGCTGGAGCCCGTTATCAGCACAGATTTGCCCAAACTCGCCCTCATGTTCAGACTGTCTCACCGGAGAGAGGAAGCCGTCAGTACCTCAGTTACCGAACTACTCGGCGGTGTTCAGGAGGTCAACGTAAACACGCTGGGTCTGTTGGATTCGTGCTGCTTTCACAGCTGCTCGTAAACCTGAATACTTCGTTTACAAGTAGCAGGTTGCCTTTATACGGAGCCCGGGAAGGGGCATGGAGGGGGGGGGAATCGAAGGTTGAAAAAAAAAAAAGTGATGTAGCCTACTTTTTGCGAAATGTCGCAAAACTTTGGGGCCCTTTCAATAAGACGAAGAATTTGTTATTCAAAGAACAAACATTAGAAATGTGATAATATGAAATACAACAACAGCCTACAATAGAAACAGGAAAGTTGGAACCCGATTTGCGGGTTACCTGCACTCCCGTACCTCACTTTACCAGGCAAGTTTCGCAATTTCGACACCTCTGATCGTACTTGAAGGCTCCAGTCCGTTTGTCGTTAGTAGCAACAGTGCGCTCAATTTGTCCATCTGTGAAAGCAGTCCGGTACACGAACCGCTTTAATCGTTAAACCGCTGTTAATAAATTCGAATTGATTCGGTATCTCGCCAACAAGTCAGCTGTTACATTTTGCCAGGTAATACTTTAGTTAGTTAACGTAATTAACATAAGTTAAATGTTGCTGATCTAACGTTGAACTACTAACGTTAGCCAGGTAGCTAACGTTAGCGTTAGGCTAATCGCGAAATACTCACCAGTTAGCTAGCTAACGTGTAACGTAACGTATAATCAGGAAAATGTACTTAAGTATTAAAAGAAACAGTACACATGCAGGAAAACGTCCCCTGTTATAGTATTATATATTATATCATTAGATTGTTAGTACTCATGTTTTAATGTAAAAGCAGGATTTTACTGTTGTAAATCTTCGGATTTTTAACCATTTTGTATGGGACCGCAGCAAATGATTATTTTCATTCTGGATTAATCTGCCGATTATTTTCTCCATTAATCGATTGATTGTAAAAATAGTGAAAATAGTGAGAAATTCCTCACAATTATCCAGAGCCCAAAGTGACACCTTCACAGTGTTTGTTGTGTCCGGCCAACAGTCCAAACCTCAACATTATGAAAAATATGTTCAGAATGTTTTGATTGAAGAATTACTTCACCAATTACCACAATAGTTGGCAATTCATTTATGGCAATCGACTAATTGATTAATTGACTAATCGTTTTCAGTTGTAGTTGGATAGTGGTGGGTACATCATATTTTATAAGATCTTTGTATGTTTTGTATTCAAAAATTGAAATTTGTAAAGTAACTAGTAACTAAAGCTCTCAGATAAATGTAATGAAGTAAAAAGTATAATTTTTCCCATTCAAATGTAGTGGAGTAAGTAAAACTCCAGTGAAAAGTTCCCAGTTTTATTAAGTTCAAGTGACTTTCTGTCAAAATCCCTGACTAACATATTATATTTCATTAATCTAAGATTGAAACAGGTGCCTTCCATGCTGGCGGGATGAATAGCCATATGAAAGAGCTGAACATAACACAAAGCAAACAGGAATATACTGAAGCCGATGACCGTCCTTTACAAGATTGCGGCTCTGAGAAGGACAATAATGTCCACCCAGGCCCTGCAGGGACTGCTGTATGGACAGGGCCCCCTTCAGACGTCAGTCTGCCTGGAGTCATGCCCCCTTCAGACGTCAGTCTGCCTGGAGTCATGCCCCATCCACGCCCGTATATTATCCAGGCAGGAATGGTGGACCCTCACAGCTTAAGGTATAATGTTCATTCATTCACTAAACAATTTTGAGATTTTCTTACTTTGATAATTTGTATACTTTGAAAACCTTTTCTCTTTTCTTTATACATACACTACTATACTGTTGTTCAAATCTCCTGACCATATGTTTGAAAAAACAATTTTCTCATGCTTTTACGCAAATCTTAACAGTTGATGTAAATTTTGGTCTGCAGGTTCCACTGCCCATGTCAGTCCACTCAGTGTCAGCTGACTTATCCAGGATACCCCCCGGAGCCCCAATCGAGTCAGTATCACCTCCTCACTGGGTAAGTCCTCATTCACTTTACAATGTATAGGTGTGTGTGTGTTCCACTGTAGCATGTTGGAGTTATTTAACTGAATAAGTGGCACAAAATGTCAGGTATAATTAAACAAGTTGTCTTGAACCGATGATAAAATGTTTGTGCCAATCAGCAACTTTTGAAGTACAACTATTTTTACTTTTGCGCCATCTGGTGGTGGTATCAAGAATGACACAGGGGTACTGAGACCAATTGGCTGAAAGCATCATAAAATGCACCAGTTGTCACTGGGATTATTTAATTTGTCCTTTGTGAAAAATCCTACATATAGTCCCTTTTGGATCACTTCTACAAACTTAGTCAAAATCAGAAAAATCAACTCAATCAAAAGTGTATTTCAGTATTAGAATTATACCAGTGTTGCAGGGGCAGCAACAATGTAAGGTTGTGACATGGGGGGGTCTGATCCTTTGTGGGAGGGAAGTGATGTGTTTGGAGTGGTAAAGTAATTTGAGACAGTCTTGGTTTCCTCAGCCCTGTGTCTGGTCCACCAGACAGCATCCATCACAACTCAGTTTCTGCTCCTAATGAACCCATTCTCTGCAGCATGATGCCGGTGAGTATTCAGAATCATTTAGCTGCTTTTAATAGATTAATACAGGATGTATATATTGCTTATTTATTTTTATGTGCGAGTGTGTTTTAGAGGGACTTACAAGCCTCTGTAGCCAGTATCTGTGTTCCACAGGCCATGGACCATCAGCAGTTTCAAGAAGGACCGACTGAATTAACATCCCACATCACACAGCCTGTAAGTTCTACCATTAGCACAAGGGAAAACAGATTTCCATTTCACTCCTTTAACATGAAAAAGAATAGATCCCACCAAGTTTAGTTTCATTCTGTTTCAATTCATTTCTGTAGGAAATGGAATTTATGCCTGTCTCCTAGCATGTGAACTTGAGGGAAGTTTCTAATTTACCCTTTACTGGTTCAAACATCAAACACCAGCATTGCTTAAAAAAACCTCATTTCCTCAACTCCGACAGCCTGGTGGAAAACCACTGAAATGAGCAAATCACAAACGACTGGGAACTACAGATCACAGGACTCAAATGCACGACTCTGAGACAGTAGGTTGGAATCAGGAAACAGTCTTTACTTGCACAAGGTTCGGTACACAGGCAGTCAGTCAGAAGGCAGGCAAACAAATCCGATGGGGAGCAGGCAAAGGCGAGGTCAGAAAAACATCAAACCAGGAAATACTAAACACTAGGCAAAGACGCTGGACGAACTGGGACAGGGAGAGGGGAACACACAGACTAAATACAGGTGATGAGACTAATGAGGGGCAGGTGGAACTAATCAGAGCGGGGCAGGTAATCGCACTGGCGGGAAACACACAAGGGTAGGAAGTGAAGTGTCTGAAACGAGAGGAGAAGTGAGTATACAAAATAAAACAGCAAACAGTGCGTGAATAACTGAAAACTGACAACAAGACTAGTGCAGGAAGCGGGACGTGACACGACTCCTTGCATGTGCACACCTACTGTGGCACAACCCTGACACTAAGCTGACTCCCTTCACTTCAACACATAGGAACAAAAAGGAATCACACATCTCCACCACCTATTTCAAGACAACTGATTCATCTCATTTAAAGACAAGAAAGAAGAGATGTGCATACCATACACGAACATATAAACGAGGCGCACGTGCACTATTCAACACAGCTTCAAACACTGAGGTAAAGTAAAGTATTCATTGCAAAAGGTATCCTCCTTTTTTGTTGCTCCCCCTGACACAACTAAGGAGGGCCAGGGGCACTAACGTTTTTCCTGTGGCATTGACACACTTATTAGATGATGGGAGCACCGACCTCCTTTTCACACTTACCCTCATGAAAACAGACATATATAATGACGATAAGAAAAGAAAACTGCTTTCAGGAGAGAGGAAGAGAGAATGAGCCCCAACATGCTGGTCCCAGTGGTGAATTAAGTATTCAGATACTTTAAGTAGCAATACTGCAATATATATACACTGAACAAAAACATAAACGCAACACTTTTGTTTTCGCTCCCATTTTTCATGAGTTGAAATAAAAAATCGAAGTCTTTTTCAAAGTACACAATGCCACAGATGTTGCAAGTTTTGAGGGAGCGTGCAATTGGCATGCTGACTGCAGGAATGTCCACCACAGCTGTTGGCCGGGAATTAAATGTTCATTTCACTACCATAAGCCGTCTCCAATGTTGTTTCCGAGAATTTGGCCGTACATCCAACCGGCCTCACAACCGTGTAACCACACCAGCCCAGGACCTCCACATCCGGCTTCTTCACCTGCAAGATCGTCTGAGACCAACCACCCAGACAGCTGATGCAACAGTTAGACTGTTAGAAACCGTCTCCGGGAAGCTCATCTGCGTTCTCGTCATCCTCCCCAGGGTATTGACCTGACTGCAGTTCGTCGTCGTAACCGACTCGAGTGGACAAATGCTCACCTTCGATGGCGTCTGGCACTTTAGAGAAGTGTTCTCTTCACAATGAATCCTGGTTTTCGCTGTAATGGGCAGATGGGAGACAGTGTGTGTGGCGTTGTGTGGGCAGGCGGTTTGCTGGTGCCAGTGTTGTGAACAGAGTGCCCCATGGTGGCGGTGGGGTTATGGTATGGGCAGGCATAAGCTATGGACAACGAACACAGGGCAAAGGGTGGTCCCACCAGATAGTGACATTCCTGACCCACCCGTTGTTGTTGGACGTATCTGTGACCAAAAAATGCGGATCTGTAGCCTGTTGAAGCAAAACTATGGTTTGCTGAAGTGCTTATATATATATATAAGCAAATAATTAAAACTATGATTTGCTAAAGTGCTTATATATATATATATAAACAAATAATTAAAAGTACCTGATTGAATGTATATCTAACATATAAAGTGTGAAGATTATGTTTTAGCATGCAACATAAAAAGATCATAAAGTTTTTAAAAATACGGTCTGAAAGAGCCTGAAAAATAACTGCGTCACAAAACATGTCCAAACTGCCTCAGAGTGGAAAATCCCCAAACATACTGGAATCAGAGATATGCCAGGCTGTGCCCGGGAGGGGGTTGGATCACCCCAAATTTGGGAAAAGTTACACCATTATTTACCCGGCGATAGATGATCATTTTTAGAAATAGGTGGAGTGGCTCAGGTTACTCCACCAATAGGGACATGGGCACTTGGACAATATAGGGTTGTGAGCAGACAGTGGAAGATCAGTCAGGTCCTGGGACTGGCTCGGGTTTTATTTCTGTGAAGAATAAAACTCTATTGCATCAAACTCTGATCGTCTCCAGATGAATTTTTGAACCTGTTTTTGGGACTCCAATAGTTACTTTATCCTGAAGAGAACAAAATGTTGGTGAAGAGGTCCACACTTAAACTCTGGCCCAAGACCTGGACTTCTGATCTTCAACAAGCCCTAGTCATGTGAAATCCATAAACAAATAGAAATACAAATAGAAATACATAAACATAATTTTTATGTTAATTTTTGACATCAGAATTTTAATTATCTTATGTACTGCTGAGTATTATTAATCTATAATGATGCATCATATTTTATCAATTGATATATTTTGTATCTAAAAACTTCATGTGCAGATGTAACGGGGTAGACATATAAAGTAGCTTAAAATGAAAATATATAAGTTAAGTACTAGTACACCTGACTTCACTTGACTTTAATGGTCACATGACCAGTTGGTGGAATGTGCTTTTGGTACAGCATGGGAGAAAAAAAAAACTCAGCACACAGTGTCAGCAGCATAAACATATAGGCAAACATAACAGTAAATGGATTGAATGACTTTTCACTGGCTGGTCCAGTGAGCACTTCATGAAGCACAGGAAGAAAACAAGGTAAATGACTGCATCCATGGGAACCAGTGACCGGTACAAAGTAACTAAGTATATTTACTCAAGTATTACGTTTAATTACAGTTGGGAGGTACTTGCACTTTATATAAACTCATTGTCTGCAATATAAATGCACAATTATGACATTATCTTCAAACATTCGTGCATTGGTCAAAAAATATAAGGATTCTAAAGAGAACATCAGCCTCTTTTACCATAGGTTCCAGTTGCAGCAAGTTTAAAACTGAACCCAGGTAAGATGGCTGCCATGTGGTTTCATCCTGGAATGCCAAATTATTATGACGCATATCTAGTGTCATATCTATGAATGAGACTTATATTGGGAGGAAATCAACAGTCTTGCAGAGTGGTGCACAGAGGACAATCTACTGCTCAACGTCAACAAAACCAAGGAGCTGATCATTGATTTTAGAAAAAAGGAGGAGAAGACACACCCCTGTCTACATCAGTGGGGCTGAGGTGGAGCAGCTGAACTGTTGTACGTTCCTGGGAATCGGCATCACAGAGAACGTGTCATGGTCATCTCCACCCTGATAAAGAAAGCTCAGAAATGACTTTTACAGAGGAGCAATAGAAAGCATCCTGACTGGAAACATTACAAACTGGCATGAGATGTGCACGGCCCAGGACTGGAGGGCTCTGCAGCGGGTGTAGGGATTAAAATTGCCCAGAACATCATTGGTACCATCTACTGAGCATCAGTGATATCGGTGAGGTGAGGTGACTGCGCAGAGCCCAAAGGATACTAAAAGACAATACCCACCCCCAGCAACAGCCTGTTGTGAGCCTGTGGCAATAATAGTATCAGTAAAGTAAAAGATCTGAGTACTTCTTCTACCACTGCCAATACCAACATTTTCAATGAGAGAAAGGGTGAAAATAGGCAGTAAACAAATGGGGATTGGGAGTTGTGTTTTTTTGTTGTTTTAAACTTGGCACTAGATACATGCCCCTTTTTCTTTTCATATCAGAAATGTTTAGCAACATACAGTACAATGATAATTAGCAGTCATTTTCATTATCGGTTGATTTGCAGATTATTTTCTAGATAAATAGTTTAATCTATAAATTGTCAGGAAAAAGTTCAAAATGCCTGTTCCAATTTCCCAAAGTCCAAGGTGACTGTCTCAAATGTCTTGCTTTGTCAACCTACAGTCCAGAACCCAAAGACAGCCAGTTTTCTACCATACATTAGACAAAGCAAGACTGTAAATTCTCACATTTGAGATGCTGGAACCAGGGAATATTTGGTATTTCTGCTTGAAAATTGACTTCAACAATTAACAATTAGTCGATTAGCAAAATAATTGCCAATTCATTTTCTGATCAAACTTATCGACTGATCGATAATCAAGCAATTGTTAAAGTTTTCCCCATATCTGTGTAGGTGGTGTGTAATGTAGGTGGAGGTGGACAGGCTGTGCTGGTAAACCCCTGTGAGCCAGGACAAATTTTCCTTACCCTGAAATCTGCACCAACAGACGGAGATGACCGCCCAACACAGGGGAAAGGTAAGGAAATTTACGTAGGTTTAATTTTGTGCCAGGTATGAAATGAAGTCAGACACATCAACGAGCAGGAAACAAAAGAATTAAGACCCTGGTTTTGTGTCTCTTCCCTGAGACCCTCCACCAGAGCACCTTAACAGGAACGTCTCAGAGGAGAAACTCCTATCTGATCTAAGATCTTAGATCTTGGAGAATTTGATACTCTCCACAATCTTCGATCATGCAAGGGACTTCTTCCAATTAAGGAGCCCCCTACCCAAATTAGACTTTGTCAGCATAATAATAAATGAATCTGCCCCAGACATTCGGGTCCTTATAGGAACATGGCTCACAAAAAAGGTTTTAAATGCAGACATAACCATTGATGGTTACACTGAGGACAGAAAGGTGGTGGAGTTTTTAATTTATGATTCACTGGTGACTCTCATCATCTGCAAACAATGAGGCACTTTTAGGAATTACAAATATTCTGTCAACTTGCACCCTCTCAGAGCTTCTTATCATGGGTGGTTTAAATAGTGGCTGGCTCTCTAGCAAGTCCTTTACACTGAAACAGCGCTGCACTGATTTGAGTCTCTCTCAGCTGATCACCAAACCAACCAGGCTTAATAAGAAGAACCCATCAAACTCCACACTGATTGATCTCACTCTGACTAATAGACCTCATAAGTATACAGCTGCTGGAGTCTTGACTCAGAACATCAGTGATCACTGTGCAATAGCTTTTATTAGGAATGCCGGAATTATAACTAGTAAAGGACGTACAATCACCAAAAGGAAGTTACGACATTTTGCAGAGGACAGATTTATGTCTGATCGACTCAGAAAGATATTTACTGTGTTGGTCTTATGATAAGACGTGCTACATCAGAGTACTACCTGTCAACACTCTTAATGGCAGTTAGAGCTGTGAGCTACAGAGCTTTAAAACGTTGTTTCCAGAGTACAGAATAGCTTTGTTTGCTGTGTTTTTTAATATGGTAAGCGTTAATGAAACTGTTTTAATACAACAATGACAGCACTGCAGTCCTGTAGCTGCAATGGAAGCGATCCCCACTCCTCTTGTGGAGTAGAATAGTAGTATAGTAGAGCTACAGATACAACTCTGTGCTCCTGTTTCTAAGACGACATTTTCATAAAGTTGAGCTTTTCTCAACTTTCCCCTGTAGTGTCACTGGGCGCCTTTTAGATCTCTGCAGCTCAGTGGGCGGCGCCGGACTGAATAGCAGCATATCAGTGTGTGAGGGTAACTGTAAAAAGTTGCAAAAAGAATCACTCAACCTCACTACCTTTGCAGATAAAATGTCAAACTGTACCGATCACAAACAAACTTGATATTGCAGAAGATTTTAATCATCTTTTTTCTGCTGGACGCTTACTTGATAGGTTGAATGTTGATATCACAGCAACACATTCCTCTCCTGAGCCAGCAGGGGGAGCCTTACCTGCTCTGTCCTCTGTTCAGTGCACCTGCGGGTTTAAACATAAGGCAGTCAGCAGGTGAAGACAATCTGGATCCTTATCTCTGGTGTCTTAGTCTCTTTTTATCACTACTTGCATTACCCATTACTGGTAAAATCTACCCCATACTGCAACTACAGTATGTGCTTATCTAAACTATAACTGTACTCTCAGGCCACTGCAGTCAGGTTTTAGCCGTTGCCATAGTTAGCCATTAGCATCTGCTCTAAGGAGTCTTCGCTGAGTTCTGGTCTGAAACACAACAGATAAGGATGCAAGCATGACTCCCAGGCACCGGCTACCAACCAACAATCAGACAAAACTCATGGTAATAGTCCAANNTACATTTTACATAAACATTAGTATCACTCTAATACAGACTTACAGTATCCATTTTTATGCAGATGACACCTCTTCAACTCAAGCTATATCAAGATTACAATCTATCTTTAGACATCTCTGCATAATCTAAATGCTAACAAGACAAAATGGTCTTGAAATTGAAATTGTCCAGTATTATAAATACCTGGGAATTTGGCTAGACGGCTGTCTGACACTTACACTTAGTCTTTTAATCAGCATGTGGAGCAACTGGTAAAGAAACTAAATATAAAAATGTGATTGTTATATGGGAAGAAAGCATGTTTTTGTCTTGAGGACAGGAAAATTATTGAGCAGTCAGTCATCATGTCTGTGCTTGACTCTGGAGATCCTTTATTCTCATGCTGCTTGCTCTACCTTAAAAAAAGTTGATGCAGTTTATCATTGTGCTTTGTGCTTCATTACAGGAGATAAATATAAATATGATAATACTTTATGAAAAAGTAGGCTGGTCCTCACTAGTAACAAGGAGATGACTGCATTCTATCATTTTATTTATAAGAGTCTCCTGCAAAAGCTGCCTCAGATGTGCTAACCAGATTTCAGCGCTGTTTAACTCTAGTTACCCCTTGACCACTTTTAAACATTTCTATTTTCTTTTTTATATATATAGTACAGTTTGAAATACACAGTACAACAGACACAACTCAAAATTCACTGAGATCAGACAACCTGCTCAACTGTACTTCATAAGGAAGAAGATTTAAGAGGACACACCTGTATTAGGGGGTTATCAAAACAGACCTAAGACACTTAATTTGCAGCTATTGCCAGGGCTGCTTCTCTGGTAAACCAAACATTATAAAGGACTACCAGATCTATAAACATTCTACACAAATTTGAACTCAACCAGAAAAGGACCCTTGAATATGTGATCCACAGCTGAGATACCCCAGTCCATAAAAAAGATGTGAAAGGAAAGACAGTCCTGAACCTAATCAGATCCAACAGCAACTGGACCTGAGCAGAATTAATGAAACAGAACCTGAATTAACCTGAATCCAGAGAAGTCCAGAGAAGTGTGTAATACTTATCATACTGTACACAGATAGCTGAAGTTCATTCATATTAACGTGTAATGACAACTCACGACACAGCTGCAGCCCATAAATGGCTCACCCAAATTTTACCACAGTGAAAGTTATTACATTTATTGAATTGGTGTTTCTGTAGTGATCCTCTTTTCCTTTGTGTTTTCCAGATGTGAGTGTGTTGGTGACTCCCAGCCAGGTAGGAAAGCAAAGTTTGTTCCATTTCAACTCAGAAGTCAACTGTCTCTGTGGGACATTTGCAGACTTCAGTTCATTGACCCCAGCCCCAGCTCCATGTTTACCATGACTGATCGATCAATTCATTAATTGGTTGATTAATATATTGTTATTCATGTATTCAATCATTCATTCATTTATAGCTTCCCCAGTACCACCAGACAGCTTGTCCCCTGCATGAGTCCAGAGATCAGATGCCCAAAATGCAGCCTCAAGCCCCTCTAGCACGGTAAGAACTGTGGAACAGAGGCCAAAATGTGATTTATAGACATGTAGACAAGTTTATAATGAGGTTTAATGGTGGAAAAAAGTATGAAAATGTCCTTATAAACTCCTCAAACCACTCCTGCATGATAATTTACTTCTCCATTCATATGGTCGGTAAATTCCAACTCATATTTTTGCCAAAATATGAATATGTTTGGCCTTTTCAAAATCAACTTAATTTCCAAGTACATGAAAAGAGACAGGTTCTTGTAGTGAAAAGATGATGTATTGCATTGTTTTGGTTCAAAGGCCTTCATCAGGCATTTTTCCTGATTTTGTGACAATTCCAGTTGTTTCCAAATTAGTGTTACACTGATTTGTGACATGTTTATTGTAGTGTAATGGAACTGGCAATATGGTGCTCCATTCACTAATAACCTGTGTGTGTACATTGTCCTACATATTATAAAACAATGCACCTGCAGGCGTCACTACTGTATGGTTTTTCAAGACAGTATATGTTCTATAGAGTATACCATGTCAGTAACTGATTACTGGTGTTAAAAATTTTGTTTTGTTTAATGTGGACTTTAATGTGGAAGCACAGTTCTCCTTTTACGCCTGTAGAACTGTTGGAACTTTGTGTGAATCAAAGTCCAGGAAACCCTAATATGTCCCACACTGATCTTTTTGTTGAGCTGTAAACATGTGAAAATTTAATATTTCCTCACATATGGCCTTCTTCCAGCAGGGTGAATGCACAGTTGCAGTTCCAAAAGTCTTCTTCTCTTCAACCAATATTCCAAATTGAGCAGCAGAAAACACTGTCTTTTGTGCTCCGTTGTTCTCCAGACATGCAAAACATGCATGAAAACAGCCTGATATCAGATCTTATTTAGCAGCACTGTGTGCAAATCAGATGAAATGCGGCTGGGCTCATTTACATCTTTAGTCGTAGTAAATATCGTGCTAAATTGAGAAATTGCGGTGAGGCAAAATCGTATGGCCTTGATGATAATTTGCAGCAGGCTTAGTAAATCTTCTCTGTTTCTTCTTCTTCTCTCAAATTCACTCTGTTGTTTCTCAAACCCACAAGACGAGCAGAAGACCTGCGTACACTTTTATATTATTATCTTTTATATTATTTATTTGATGTAGTTTCATATGTATTTTTGGTTTTTTTTGTGTCTTTCAGCTACTGTGAGTGTTTTGCCAGTGGAGTGATGTGTAGCAACTGTGACTGCTCTAACTGCCACAACAATGCAGAGAATGAGCATCACAAAGCAATTAAGGTTTGCAATGCTTTTGGTAAACATATTCACACCATAAACTACAAACAGATAAACAAATATATTTGTAAAGCAGTTCAGTGAAGTGCTTCACAGTAACCCGTTAAAACTTCAGGAAATACTTAGATAGAATAATGGAGGCCTCTAATGAATGGAAATAGACACATGAAAAAACAGCAAGCAGAAAACACTGATATATAAGATAACTAAATTGGAAATTAGGCAGACTGAGACCCCTACTTGGACCCCTTTATGACTTATATCTTTAAAAAATTCTCACTTAATCCTATGTGTAGTTTTAATTCATATAAATGTAAATATGTGGCAGTCCAGCCGTTTGAATAAAATTGAGATAAACAAGTCACTCATCAAGACCAGACCATCAAGGAGCCCAGGTCTATTCACTGTGAATGTAGCAATGCCATGTAGTGCACCTATATCAAGTGACTACTCTGCAATTTTACGTACTTTGTAAGATAATTACTTTGTGTGCGTTTTTTCTGAACCACTCCCACAATTTCAGTGTAGAATGCCATAAGTTTAATTTTTTTTAAATATTTTTTGTTTAATTTACTAAAAGTAGTACTGCACAATAACTAATAATAGAAAAATAATGACATACAATCAATACATAGTGACATCTTTATTGGAATAAGAAATTAAGTGAATGTACACAGTCAGGGAATGATGATATGGAGGAATGACTCACCAAGGCACAAATCATTAGAAACTGTTGGTCTTTCACAAAGTGAAATAGGCTGTGTGAAAATATTGTATTATTATAATGTACATTTTAGAAGCTAAAGAAATAAGCAGGGTGCTGATAGTGACCGGTATTGGTGATATACTGTATATAATCATCATCCATCTGTAGGATGTGTGAGCTGACCGCTAATCAGTCAGTCAGTGGAAACACTGTCGACTGTTGCTGGCTGCTGGTCTTTGAGCTGCAGTAGACAGTAAGACATGGTGAGGAGGGCTGACAGCATTGATCATGTCTAATTGGTGCTTCAACCAAGGTGATGGGTGTCACGCTATTAGCAGATCTGATTCATCAGCACTGTTACTGGAAGACACTCATGGGGAGACATGTTCTCTCTCACTCTCTGCTGTGTGTCTCAAACATACACTTTTGTTTTTGTCATTTGTGAGGACAGTGTATTGACTTAAATGAACTTCATACAGGCTTAACCATAATCACCACTTGATAAACACAACCGTCACCCTAACCTTAATCTATTCTAACCTTAGCAGAAAACCAAGTCAAATAAATGGTCATCCTAATAGAGTCATACTTATTTTATCCTATGCAGAATGTTTCAACAAAAAACCCAAAAAGTGCCTATAAATCCATCCATATATTTTCCAGTGGGCTGAGCAATGTTGCCCAGATGTTCTTCTCTCCAGCCACGTCCTCCAGCTCTTCCTCTGAATACCCAAGGTATTCTCAGGCCAGATAGGATATATATATAATCCCAATATATAATCCCTCCCAGATGGATGTGTCTGGAACACGTCCACAGGGTGGCATCTAGTAGAAGGCTTCCCAATCAGATGCTGAACTACCTCGAGTGGCTCCTTTCAATACGAAAGAGCAGAACAATTATGTGGTTAAGAGATGCCAACACCTGAGAAAACACAAAATGAAAAAAATATTTTCAAATACAACAACATGACAAACTACGGAATTACATTTTTTATAATAATTATTATTTTATTGCTGGGTATTTGCTTGTTTCATTTTGAATGTGTGGTCCTCTTATTTAGCTCACCTCTTTTTCATTATTGTAAATATGCCTTCATAGTCAAAGGAACAGTCCAGCAGTTTGGGGGAACAACAGGCTTTGGAGGGGTATTTCTTCATTTTGACAGCACAAGGATAGAAGGTTCAGTTTAATTCAAGATTCAAGATCTTTATTGTCATATGCGCAACAATTACATGGAAGTAGTCGTTGAAATTCTTAAATTTCAGGCTCCCTCCAACATTGCTCAAAAAATATGTATAAAGAAAATCACATAAGTAAAAGGAGAACTTAAGACATAAGATATAAAATAAAAATAAAAATAAAATAGTGGAAAAGTACAAAATGGAGGAATAGAATAGAGTATATAAAATAAAATATAACACACTAAAATAAGATATAAAAATAGAGCATAAAAAGAAATATAATACAAATAGAAATATAATATTGTTGAGGCGGGTGTGCAGAGTGATAAAATGGAGGCATAAATGGTAGTACAGTAATAAATATATATTAGTATACATAAACGGAGATATAAACAATATAAACAGAGTAGTAGTCAATGAACAGCATTCTCACATGTGTGTTCCTCTAGAGCTTGCCTTCTCAGTAAATCCTTGGTTGTTAGTGTCATGTTCTTTGACATTTGAATGCCATGCTGTCATGTTTTTCTTACTGGGCATTTGTCAAAATTCTACTTCTGTATTTTACGTTTGACTAGCTACATACACAGTATACAGTATTTCATTGTTTGAAGAGTATTAACAGTTTTAATAGGTCATTTCCCTGTTCCTCTTAATGGTATTGTCATTATGTAGTCATGTTTAGGTCGTAACCCAGATGCCTTCAGGTCTTGGCGCAACAAAGGCTGCAACTGTAAACGCTCCGCCTGCCTTAAGAACTACTGCAAGTGCTATAAGGTTAATGCACACACACACACACACACAAAGCCGTGTTTCCACTGAATGGTACGGGTCGACTCAACTCGCTTTTGGTACCACGTTCTTTTCTCGACTTTCTCGTTTTCCACTGTAGATAGTACCCTCTCAATGTAGGCGGGATTCTTAGCTGATTGTCATAGCGACGCCTCATGAAATGAACTGCTGCAACACAATACGAAGCAATAACGTAACATAACGAACGTAAGCAATAGCACATAGTGCAACAATAGCATTAACTAATTTAATCTGCTTTGTGTTGGCATTATCTAGCTAGCTAGCTCGCTCATCAGGGCTCCATAAAGCAGTTGCTGTCGAGATGTTGATTTTACACAAGTTTAATAAGATTCTCATGACTAAGAAGACTCTCTGACCAATCAGTGTTATGCAGTGTTTTAACGTCACCTTTTAGTATCGTCTCAGCTCGCTTGGAACCTCTACGGAGGTGATACCAAAAAAATTACCAGGTATTATTGTGGTATCTGGAGTTCCATATGTGGTATCTGGTGTTCCATATGGTTTGAGTTAGGGGTATAGGTCGAAAGGTCACATTCCATAAGGAAGTGGGCCTCTCGGTCCCTCTCGTTCTTCCTGTTATTCTCTCCCTCAGTTTTTGATAAATGGGACTGTTTTGGTCTATAGCTTACCTCATCNACTGGGCAGACCAAGCCGTTTTTTCAGAGCGATCTACTTTGGCTTCGGATCCTCTCACAGGCAATCCATGGTGCTTGTTTTGATGCTGTGCTTTTTGTAATAAACCTTTTTATACAAGTAAGGCAGTGTCAGCGGAAATCTCTTCAACACATCTTCACATCATCGCTGCTTAATAAACAACACTATCTACAGTGAAAAACCAAAAAAGAACGGTTCCAAGCGAGTCGAGCTGAGCAGTGGAAACGCGGCTAAAGTGAACCTAATTTGATAAGATGTAATCATAAAGAAACCAAGTGGCAACTACAAGGGCTGAGTGCTGAAGTACTTTAGCATTCAGACAGACTCAACCCACTGGCAAAACACCGCATTGGAGTGGGCGTGTTGGAGGGTATGGGTGAGAACATGAAATACAAGGTTGAGGGCTTATTAGACAGTGCTTTATATTCTTTTGAGGCAGTATTTTGTGAATTCTTGCTGGTATTTGATTGGCCAGCAGACGTATAATACACTGCAGTGCAGCAAAAGTTGAGCCACTTGTCAAATTTTTTGCCAGATTTTGAAATAAATGAGGAGGATGCATATTTTGATGTAATAATGTTGCTTTGAACGTGGCCTTGCACATCTTCTAATGGCTCCTAGATGCTGGCTCCAACTAAGCTAAAACTTGAAGTTTTGACGGAAAAAAATCTTCTCTTACTAAGAAAAAATGAGTAAATTAGATAAAGTTTCAATAGCTAACTTCACCTCCTCCTGTTTGAGTTGGCTGACAGGTCTCTCAGGCTTCTGTACTTAGTTTGGTAATTACCACTTTTTTGCCGAGCAGAGACTGAATGCATAATTTGAAATACAAATTGATTAATATGGAAGCATATGGACAGATTTTCAAAGTACTTATTCATCATTCTTATCTATTTCATTTTACTTTATATGTCCTGGTAACGTGACTAGGTGTTTAGTTACTGCAAATAAAAAGCAGTTTATTCATTTTTACATGCTTGTATTTATTTATTTTGTCAGTGTAAGGTCAAAAGAAACATTTGGCTAATTTCTTTTGCAGTGTATACTAGAATACTAGTGACCACAAATAACATGCAGTTGTTTGTACAACATACCATTGTGTCTGTGTGCAGGCCAACATCATGTGTACCTCCAGCTGTAAATGTGTTGGCTGCAGAAACTGTGACAACAGTTCAGAAATGGGCCTCAAAGAGAAGACTGTCAATGTCAAGGACAAGTGAGTCAGTCAAGTTTGACACAGTACATCATACTACGTCAAGGCTGCTTTAGTAACAGTCAACTTTACAGCTGTAATACTAATGTAAAACGTATTACTGTAGGTAAACCTACTGCCATGTCTGAGATAGACACAGTGGGGCTCGTGCAAGAACCATGAATTTGTTGCATTCACCAATTTTCTCATATGTAGTTTTTTTCTTATATAGATGTTTTTCACTGGCAAGTAGATTATTTCATCTATCTTCATATCAAACCATTCCTTCTTTATCTCTGTCACAGTACAGCCCTGTGATGTTACAGCATTGGTAACTGTAGTAATGTTTTCTGATTTTTTCAGGTCAATTCTGGGCTACTATTGGCACTGCTAAATTTGATCTTCAACAGCAACAAGCTCTTTGTTGCAATGTTTTCTTTTTACTCTGGGTGATATTTTTGTTAATGAAACTTGCCCACAAATAAAACAGATTAGCAAGTCGCCTTATATATCAATTTAGGGGCATCTACATTTTTTATCAAAAAGATTGTCCAGTTAAGAGAGTTTAGTGAATCTAACTGAGCAAAGTGTGATTTTATAGTGTGATTTCATGTTGATGTGTGTCTGTGTGGGTGTTCAGATGGCCTGGTACAGTGATAACCCCTGCTGTGGTGGAGGCTGTGTGTGGCTGTCTGCTGGCCCAGGCTGAGAAGGCTGAGAGAGAGGCCCAGAGCCCCGCCCAGGCTGAGCACATGGTCCTGGACGAGTTCGGAAACTGTCTCACACGGATTGTCGAGGCCATGTTCAAGAACAATACATACTGACACCTAAGAATTACACTGTGGGGACATCTCTGGGCCATACTTCAAAACCTCACCTGGCAAGGATCTAAGAAAAACAGCTGTGTTTTCGGCTGGATATTTGAAATCATACAGTGGGGTTTGGAGGGGTTTACAGAATACTGTTCTGTTACTATTGTTGTTACTACATCTGTATCAGTTTGTTGACAGGATTTTATTTTAAGTTAAAGTTTAAGTTAAGAATTTTACATTTTAAGTATATAGATTCTTAAAATGACAGAATATCAACTGAAAGCTTTACTGATTAATGTCAAAGGTTCATATTGTTGTACTCCTGAGTGGAGTGAATTTCCGATATTATTGTTTGGTTGTTAATATTGGACAAACAAAAGAGTTCAGAAGTGTATTATTTTAATATAGTAGTATTTGTGCTGTTTGATGTCTGTATCATTTCTTCAGAGCAATGTTGCTGTTCTGGTTCTGATTTAACACTGCTGAGCATTTAACATTCAGAGGCAGTGTGGATGGACAGTTCCAGTGTTTATACTATAAATATTGTAAAAACATTGTCACTGCCCTTTGTAGTGCCTTTCTGTTCTTTAGAAATGACAAAAAAAAAAAGAACTGACCAATCTGTACTGAATGTAAGAAATGTTCAAACTTTAACTTATTTCATGTATTTATTCTTCTGTATTCAGTTTCTGCATTCAGTTGTTATAATTGTTATGTGTTGTCCCATTTTGGATTTTTAAAGTATATTTATTTATTTACTTTTAGATTAGCCTTGAGAGTAATTTCATTTATAGGCTGAACAGGTTCCAAAATAAAAGTAATATTTATTACATCTGGTGTTTCATCTGGTGTGCCACTGTCTTTAAGGGTACTGGAGGTAGAGAATCTTGAGGTTGAGGTTGTTCTTTCATGGAGCTGATGTGTGACAAACATGTAGAAACTACTACGTGTGTGTTCATGTGCCTAGTGAACACACCTTGAGAGATTAAATATAGTCTGATTGTGCTTGACCACAGGGCTGGATTTTAGAAATACTAAGATCTTCAGTACAAGTCTCCTTTGCTTCAACAAAAATATTATTTAATTTGGATTTTTCATATTTTATTCATTCAGTAAGATGTTCAGTTATATTTTGTGTACATTTTATTTCCCAACATGAAGGTCTAATGCTGTTTTTAGAGACTTCTTCATACTGATTGGGAGAAAAATCTCTTGAGAAAGCGCTGAATCCCCTTTTTATGCTGTTATTGGCCTAAAAGTATGTAGCGGAACTCAATGTTTATTCTAAATTTACACTCGTTTAGGGGCACCACCTCCGAAGAGGAAAAATCAATAACCAAATTACTTACCTAAATTGAATAATTAATCAGATTATTTGTGTACCAAATTATCAGTCTGTTATCAAAAGCCGTGACTTCTCGATTAAATTGATCTCCGACTCTACTCCAAAGGAATACACAGGACAACGACGTGGTCTTACTGAGAATATTTATTGTAGCCTACTACTACTACTAATACAGGATAAATGAAATGAATGAAAAACACACACTAACAGTTGTGAGAGAACAAATGAATAATACTGACCTGAGTGAAATGGAACATAATAAAATAAACTATGTGGGATTGGGCAATGGTGAGAGAGAGAATGTGGGTGTTATCCTAAGGAGGTATCAATGACTAATGCTATAACCACTACGATTGAATTTACCGAATAAAGCTATTATTTCGACATCAACCCAGTCAGGAGCACAATAGAAGATTGTTTGCCTAGCTGCGTTGCCGTTGCTGGAAAAGCTTATTGGTTGGACCCACAACGATGGATGTTGCGGCCGGGAACTTCTTCATGACGGACTCCGGGATGTCTTTCCCTGAGGCGGCGTGTAGTTGCCTTGGCGACGGGTCCTCCAGATGTTGCTCTCAGCTGTTTGGCTCAGGAAGTCTGCCAGCAGACTTTTTCAGTGGATGCACAGCTCGGCTGGATTGTGTGGGCAAACGTGGACAGACGAGCAGTCTGCTTGGGCCTCCGGCGGGTTGAAGACGAAGTAATTAGATTAACGTAACTGTTCTTAACTGTCGTTAAATAACTCTGAAAGACTTGGCGTTGGCCGACTACACAAAACTTTCAAAAAGGTATTTAAGGCAAAACTACGGTAGCCTACTATAAAAAGTTAGAATTTCTAATTCAGTTGGCGTTAACTTGGCTTGAAAGAATGAAAAATCGCGCGTAGAAAAAGGAAAGTTACTCGGGAGCACGTGGTGAAATAAAGACAAAGAGTGGCTCCCGAGACGTCAAAAGAAAAGGAACAGGAAAAATGGCAAAAAGNTATCTAAGGAACAGTGGCATGATTTTCTTGGCAATACATTATTTCAAGTTTTCAACATGGTACATGAGATTACCCAATCTAAGATATAGATTAGATACTTCCTAACAATACTAAAATAAAGGCAGATTATGCAATGATATTTTCTTCATTTCGATAACATACCATTATAGTTAAAGCATCGGTGTGTCCTACAAAAGGCTAATTATACAGGAACAGTAGATGGCAGTATGGTTCCACAACAGAAATACCCTAAAAGAGAATTATTATTTACTCAACTTTGGGAGATGTCACAGAGATGGAACTTGTTTTCTTTTCCATGAGAATCTTTGCTGGATGGTATTAACAACCCTAACATCATCTTAATTCTAACATGTGTTAAAAAGGACAAGTATTAGTTGTCAGTCACTGTTGGTATGCAGGCAGATTTATGGTCTGTGCCTGGTTTTCCCTGCCAAGTGAACAGATAGGGAAAGGGGGCAGCGGTGTTTGAACCACTGCAGGAGAAACAGATATGAGTCCATAGTGTGATAAAGCGCTCACACCTTCATTTTCGGTGGTTTTGATAACACCTTCAACTGGGGAAGCAAGCGGTTAATGTTAATCAAGATGAAAGTCTTGGTATTTTCTCATTGTAGAATGAAACTTGTTTTCATTCTGCAGGGAAAT
>NTHP01000346.1:200882-214664 GCA_003416845.1 Oplegnathus fasciatus | reverse complement strand
CCCCCCCTCTGTGTACTATCAGTATGGCAGTTTGTTGTCCAGAGAGGTGGGAAGGGGTCCTGGGGTCCATAAACAACTGCATGTACCCACCATGACCTCCTCTATGGTATGTTTGCACTGCCGAGCTGGGTCTGCTACAAGTAGTCGAGTTTAAAGGTACTGAGTCTAGTATATACAGGAATCTGTAAAATATCCACCAAGCGTTAGTTTTAAATTGTAAAGTGTAAAGGTTGATAAAACTTAGAATTCCTAGAAAAACATTCAGAGGTCATGACCTCCGTGTCCTCAATTGTTGCTCCAGTCATGCTTAACCACACTGAAGGACAGTGATCCCATCAGTCAGACCTCCTCCACTAACTTTTCTTGTCAAGTCATATGTCAGCTCTCAGCTCAGCTCAGCAAATTGACGGCGACAGGATGGTCAGGCGTCCAGGTATCACCTCAGTGTCACTGTTCTGGGCATCGACAATGACCTTGTACTTTTCAACCTTGATGGACTTCTGGTTGTAGCGGATCCAGTTGAGGTGGTGTGACTAAATTTTTGCCATCATGTCACATATGCACTGCTGTGTCAGTAGGAAGCAGATGGTTGGAACTTGAAGGGGAGTTCCACCAATTTTACACATCAAAAAAAAAGTCCCACTCAGCCTGTGAAAACAGTTATATAATGTCTTCTGTGTCGCACTGTGGTTATTTTAGTTTATTGTGCTCACGTGGTGCGCATTCCTTGGATGGTGATGCGCTGGGACACATCATCAGTAATGTTAACTGAAGTCACACACCTTCACTCAGGCAACCCAGCCGGGGTTGATCAGATGCTGACTTGTGTCCCAGCAGCATTGGCCCTCGGATCACTCCTCCAGATCCATAGCCATCTCGAGGCACTCTCAGAAGCCTCTGTGGTGGACTTAATGGCTTTTCTCTTCCAGAGATGCCAAGGGGTGGGTGTTGCCTTAAGCCCGGCACTGCTCTGCCAACTCCCAGTACTTGGCCTGCTTCCTCTCATTCGCCTCTTCAGTGCGGTCTTCTCAGGGCACTGTTAGTTCAATTAGGAGAACCTGCTTTGAGGAGGCTGATATAAGAACCACATCCGGCCTCAGTGATGTTGGTGTTATGTGGCCCCGGAACTTAAGCTGCCTTCCGAAGACTTGTAACTCCCAGTCAGACGCAAAGGTGAGCAAGTCTGATGATGTTCCTGATGTAGGCGATGTGCTTCCTCTGGTCACAGAGGTGCTTGCTGCTGGTCATAGCGTTGAGGATGCACTCCGCCACTGCCTTTAGCACATGGTGAGCAATAGCAACCTTCTCTCAGGGCTTTCGGGTAGCTTGGACCATAAACTTAATGCGCTGGGGTTCTGCCTACCAGATTTCAGTCCAGGAGATCTGATAGGGAGCGCATTCTCCCACCTTGTCCGTGCTCCCTTTTAACGTGTGACCATCATGCTGCTCTGTTCCTGAACTCCTAATCTAGGCTGCTGAAGAGAAGCTGCAGTTCGTTGCTCCTCCCATACATAGCTGCACTGCACAGGCTGCGTGGCAGGCCCAGCCACCTGCAGTGGTAGCTGCTAATCTTTCTCTCCAGCACCTCCACTGTCGTCAGGGGTACCTCATATACCAGTAGAAGCCAGACGATTTGAGTTAGGATGCCGTGCTGGTAAATCCAGGCTTTGAATTTGCCCAGTAAACCTGACTCGTCCTCAGTGGTGAAACAGGTCTCAAGCTCCCTGGTGGTTGTTTGGATAGAAGACTTTGCCCAGACTGAATCAGACTGCATTGTTAAAATAGCTTCTCCAGAATTTCCTGAGTTCTATTCACCTTTTCTTGTCACTCAGACCTCTTGATTAGCTTAGCCTACAAACTAATGTTTTTCGCCTACTGTTATTGTAATGGTATAAAACCTTGCTCTGAATGTCAGTCTTAAGAGATTTCATGACTGTGAACTGGCTGTGAACTCTCTCTCCCCTGCGCAGTGAAATGCTCATCCTAACCATCTGTATTATTCTGAAGCTTAAGTAAAGATTCCTTTCTTTAATTTGGAACCTGAGTGAAGTTTTCTTAAAAAAAGATTCTTCCACAACAAGCGTTGTCGACAGGATCGCAAACCCTGGGCTGCTGGATGTCCCTCGAGTGGACAAAGTGATTCTATATGATTGCTGCCTTCAAATCACTCTTTCACGTGGCTGTAGTGCTCACTGCTAAATATCACCGTGATGCCACCAAATGGCTTCTCTGGAACCCTGCAGCCCCTGGAATGTACGATCTGCTGCCTCTAATGCATGACGATCCATCGTTGGCACTTCATCCACCATCATGACATGCGTTATTCTGATGAGTGCCGCAGTGCTGTCCTCTTCGCTCACATTGCAAATGGATTCGTCAGTGAGAATGAGAGGTCATCTGGTTCTACTATGAAAGGTGGTCCCTTCAGACAGGAGGGTAGCCACAATGCCACTTGCAGCTGTTGCAAGGGCTACCTTGCCCTGTGCTTGGACTTTATTGAGGAGGTGGGACAATGTGAATGTTTTCCCACCCCACCACTTGCATCAACTACAGTCATTTTGCCAAGTCACAATACAGTGCATTAATCTGGCTCATTTACACCTGCTGCGTGCATGAGGTCCTCATACAGCACACGCTTGTGCCTTTCCCAGAATTGCAAGTGTTCCCCTCTGAGAAAGAACATGAGCGTGTTGGCAAATACCTAACACACTGCTGGGCCAAATCCTACATTTGCAGCCTCCTCCTGCCATGCGTGATGCAGACTGCCAGAAAGGTTTCCATGTACTCAGTCTTTTCCTTCACAACTGAAATCTCTTCCACAAGCGGGTGAAGTGTTGAAATACATCTGGATACACAACATGCTGCATGTCTGGATGTTGAGTCATTGCGTCGAAAAAGGTGGTGAGTGTGGTTGCAGGGGGCCCTGAGTCCACCGGGTTCAGGGCATCACCTTGGTCATTGATCATGATCACCTTTTTGATGAATTGCCAGCATCTTCACTGGCAGCTGCTTGCATTGAATAGGGAAGTTGTAGATGCACCATCAGATGCAGTGATGTACTGCCCTAGTTCATATTGCGTCACCTCATCATGTCGCAACGCCTCTCGCATCTCCAAGATATCATGCTTGAGGAGGTCTGTGAGGAGCGCTTCCACCTTCATGTAAAACACACGAGTGATGATGTCTGGTCTCTAATTGGCTGGCTGACCCTCAAAAAGCGATCCTGTGATTTCCAGCCACTTGAGGTTGCAGGTGAAGGGCAAAAAGAAGTCGGGTTTTCCCTTGATTCGGACCGAGGCCATTTCATCTTGGAACTCCTTGGCATACCACCGTGGTGATCCACTTGACTTTCCAAACTGCTCTGTTGTCGTTGCTCCTGGAGCAGTGACAGCCACATTGTTATCTGGTGATGGAAGGTTCACGGTGCCACGATGAAGGTATCTGCGCTGTGTGCTCATTGGCACTGTCATTCTGGGCCACACACTCAAAAGGTGACTTGACTGCTGTTCGAGGTGTGGGCGTGACGGTACTCCAACTCATGGGCAGGATCGTGGAAGTAAATCTGGGCAAAGAGTGGGGTACGCAGTACGGGGTACTGCTCTGGAAGGGGACCAGCAATGTAATGATAAAACTTACCCTGTATGTGAACCCCAGGATTGAAGCCAGGCATAGTGTCTCCCGAACACCAATACTTGCCATAGCCAGCGCGTTGTTATACTGTTTCGCCTGCTTCACAAAGTTGCTTCAAAAAGGTCCATAATAGCATTTGGCAGCTGTGGTGGGATTGAGCCAGGCTTGGGATTTGTCAAACAGAAGGTCAGTCTTACCCGTGTTGCAGCAGAATCCTTTCCCCCTTCCACACAAAGGCACCACAATGTGAGCATTTCGGACACTGAAACATTGAGGTCTTGCTCAGCGTTTGCCTGTAATCACCATGAAGCTCCTCTTGGAAGAAGTCAGCATCATCATACCATGCGAGGTTGCATTGTCAAAGTGTGCCTACTCCAGTCGTGCACTTACTAATCGTGCACGGCGTCCCTTGCCTGCTGGTCCTTACGCCGCTCAGGGGTCTCCGCCTTTCGTGCACGTTTGTGACTTTGAAGGTCATGCGCCTGGCGCTCTGCTTGCTGCTCAGGGGTGTCCTCTTGCGCGCGTTTGTGACATTAATTAATGAAACTGCTGGTTAAAATCACATTTCAAATTGCTTACATGCGGTATGTCAAACATTTCATGTGTTAACACTCACCAGACAGCCAAGAGTCAAGTCAATTTTTATTTATACAGCCCATTATCACAAATCACAATTTGCCTCAGTGGGCTTCACAATCTGCACAGCATACATACACTCTCTGTCCATTAGACCCTCGACTCAGATGAGGAAACCCCCCCCCCAAAAAAATGGAAAAATGGGAAAAAAATGGAAGAAACCGCAGGAAGAGCAACAGAGAAGGGATACCTCTCTCAGGACGGACAGACATGCAATAGATGTCGAGAGTACAGAATAAATCAATATTCGCAGTGTATAATTTTGATGACAGAAATGTAGATTGTAGAACAAAAGTACTGATTGAGTATTGATCCAGGAAGACATTGAGCAACTTCAGGGATTGCCCGAACAGGTAGGACCTAAGCCATACCACCACCTCTCACCACTTGGAAGACTTGGAAGAGGACAGGCCACACAAACACATAAGAGGCATGCACAACATTCACACAGATGGAGACATGATAACATGCAGATCCACATCTGGATGAGGCACAGCCTGGAGAGAGAGAGGTGCCAGGACGGCCGATGGTCCAGCAGAGAGAAGCCTGAGTGAAACAGAGGAGGAGGAGGAGGAAAAGGCTAGGGAGGGCAAGGGAGAGAAAAAAAAAGGGGGGGCATCAGGGCGTGCACAGCTTGGTCACTGCCATACTAACTATTCAGAATTTCAACTTCATACAGTGCCCTCCACAAAAATTGGCAACCTTGATAAAAAATGAGCAGAAAAGACTGAAAACTGTTATTCATCAATGCAATAAATATATCGAAATAAATACATATACCGTTTAAGTGAAGCAAAATGATTCAAAAGAAAGAATGAATCCTCATCAGAAAATAACCATTTTCTTAACCCTTTATACCTAGCCTTTTATACTCAGTCATTGCTAACAGCTAGCTATTTGGGAACAGAGGCGGAGAGCGAGCTGTATCCAGCATGCCATTCAGCGGTGTAACAGTTAATAGGGGTCCCCTCTCAATAATAATAATAATAAAAATAATTACCCGGGTTCGGATCAGCTTACTGGAAAATATCACAGGTTTGGGTGGGCGGGACAAAAAGTGACAAAGCAGCGTTCCAAAACATTGCATGCAATAGTCTTTCTTCCACCTTCTATTCCCCTCTCTCTATCACTCTCTATCAAACACACACACACCTTGGAGAGTGCAACCACGTTCAGTCCTTGTCTCTGTCCTCAGTCCTTACAATAGTGCTACTATAATGCATAAAGTTGGTGGTTTGAGGGTCGGGTGGGTGCAGGTGTTAAAAACCCTGACCTGTGCATCACCACAGTGTCTATTGATCTCCGCTCTGTTTCAGTACAGTGCAGCCCTAATCACATGTATCTCGGCCAATAATTTTGTTGTTTTTGCTATTTTCCAACAGCTAGATACATAAAGCTTAAACAGAGGGGGCAAAAAATACAACTGAGGGGGCTGAGTCCCCTTAAGCCCCCTCGTGGCGCCGATTGACACACTTGTCAGCAAGCTATGACAAAAAAATTGATATTTGTACAGGAACAGAGCTAATTTTCCTATGCTCAGTAGGAAGCGGATAATTGAGGCCGTCTTCTTGTCTGTCCTGGATTATGGTGTTGTCATCTATAGACATGCCTCTGCCTCCATTCTTAAACCCCTAGATTCAGTTTATCACTCCGCCCTAAGATTTATTACTGTGACAGTTATTCTACTCATCATTGCATCTTATATGAAAAGGTTGGGTGGGCATCTCTAACAGTAAGACATGACAAGCATTGGTTTCTATTTGTTTATAAAGCCCTTAATGGCAACTTGCCATCATATATTACTTCTTTATTAAATTGTTCCTAGGCATTATTTGACTCGTTCAAGTGATTGGCTAATGCTAGAAACCCTGCGTGCAAACACTAAATTTGGAAAAACTGCTTTAGTGTTTGTGCTACACACACTTGGAACATTTTACAACACTATAGTACCTATAGGACAATTTAACTGTTTTTTAACTGTGTTATGTTGTTACCTGTTTGTGTTCTTGTAAATTATTTTTTGTGCGTATTTTTTCTGTTAATTGTACTCTCGACATCATTGTGTGATATGTGCCACTCGAACATCCTCAGGTGGTACATTGGCATCGAATGTCGCCTGATGACAATGACAGTCTTAATGAGATCATTGCACATATTACACACATTATTGATGAGGTACACACCAATGACTCTCAGCCTGAAGTTACTGTAGTAGTTTAGGATAAGGTCCTTGATCTTTCTGGGAACATGGTGTCAGTCCAGTGCAGTCTCAACCAGCTTGTGGGGTATAGACCCACATGCATTGTGGAGGTCCAGCCAAAGCACAACCAGGTCTCTCTTACCCACGTATGCGCACAGTGTGTGCCAGGCACTCCAGGGAGTTGCCTTTCTGTACCGCCATTTACAATGTAGTTGTTCTTGATGAGAAACTCTGTCATCCAGGAAACTGCTGAGCAGCGAGATGGATCTAAAATGCTCCAGGTTTGTAGAGTTCCCCTCCTTGGGAATCCAGATGCCCTCAGAATGCCTCCACTGGTCTGCAACTATTCCGTTGCACCAGATGACCTGCAAGATCTTCCAAAGTACTCAGAGGAGCTTCGGGCAGTGCTTGTACACCTTGTCTGGGTCCTGGGGCAGAGCTGGCTCTGGCTGCAGTGACTACCTCCTGGACTTCCAGGTGGGCTTTCTCACGTCAAACTCCATTGTGGAAGATGGTGGATTTGTAAGGGGTCTGTGGGGCCCCAGCTCTCTTGTGGGATCACTCAGGGTGTTGCGAAGGAAGTGGCCAATCTCTTCTTTTTTGCATGCAAGGTGGATGCTGCGTTCTGTTTTATGAACTCAAACAGGTTAGCTATGAATGCAGTCCACTTCCTGGCTCTCTCTATTCCTGGTCTCCTGAGCCATTCTGCTCTGTGCAGGGTCATAAGCTTCTTCCTGAGGATGTTCTGGAGTTCAGCCAGTGGTGGTCTTTCCTCCTCAGACGCTGCCTTGAACCAAGGTGCAGCTCATGACACAATTGGTGGTTCTGGAGTGCCCTACACTTTATGGTGTAGTGAGATCTGGTGGTCTTCTCATCAACACCANCTGGAAGCCACTTGATTTGGCGCAGTTGAACTATTTGCTTTGAGCAATAGTTTCAGAGGTTCTGGGCACTGTGGGGTGACGTTGGGCCAGGCTCCTCCTGCATCTCACCAGGAGTGGATCCTGTGTGCCGCGTTGCTCTCTCCAGCTTCAAGCATTTCATTCTGGCCTGATGGATTTTAAGGCTGCGCTAGATCTTACAGACCTTGCTGCAAATGCATCTTTTACTCATTGATGTTCCGTTTGCCAAGGTGCTCAGCAGCAAATTTTTGCTGCAGGGTCCACTAACAGGTTAATACAGCCACATGGACTCCTTCAAATGTGTTTGTTTTATCTATTTATAGTCCATGCATGTACCAAATCCAGTTTATTGAAATATATGTGAGTTGATGATGAAGGATGTGGCCGTTGTGAAGATAATCAGTGATGCTCTGTAAGAGCTTCCAGAAATAAGTAATTTACTTATACGGTGAAACCTCTAATGGAAATATAAACAACAGCAACATGAAAGCCATCTGTTACTCACTGGGACAACATAACACACACAAACACAAAGTCCACCACTTGTAGGAATCACACAACAGGTCCATACTATTGATGTTCCTCACTGCAGATCACGGCTGTGACGTCAGCCTGTGTTTTTGTGCTGTTTTTTAGCCTCTAGTAAACAGGATTCCTGCCAGGCCTCACAGGGAGCAGGATCGAACCTGTTACTGCTACTGCTGCTGCTGCTGATGGGGCATATAAGCAGCCTGGAACATTGGTCTGAACCACACACACATGCTGTGACTGGACGGGCTGCTCTCACTGCAGCAGATATGGTAAGTGGAAACAAGTGCATGTTTTCAAGTTTTTACATTCAGTCTAATGTGAGTTTTTTACTTCAGAACTGTACCAGTGCTGTACCAATTTATAACTTTTATTGTAGTTTTGTAAAAGTTCTTTTCATGAAATTATATAAAAATCTGCATTCCAAATGTATTGGTTAAATTTGTTTAATTTGTGTAAAACTGACCAATTCACTGAAGAAAATTACTCTTATTTATATATTTGTTCAATTATTCATTTATGTTTTAATAATTACTCATGACACATTAATTACAGTTATAATAATTTAATTTACTTGTATACTACTTAGTCAGTAGCATTAACAGTTAGTAGTAACAGTCACACCGATGCTAGTACTCCTAATATACTCCATTTTACTTGGATTTTACAATTTTTAAAAATATTTTTACACAATTACTCAAGTTATTTAGATATTACCTTTTTATTATTCATTCTGTTATTACAAACAATATAATGATATTTCATTTACACTGGTATGAAATGAAGTAAAACAAGCAAACAGTCTAATTTGAGAAGCTGTGATCAATATTTATTTTCACTTGATAAATGTCTACTGAAATCAACTGATTAATAACAAATATGACACTTTTCCACACAGAATGCAGCTCTAAGTGCTCTAAGAGAAGAAAAACCAGACAGTTTAAACAACTGCTGAAATATGAGGCAGGTAGTAAAATAATAAACAGTTAAAAAAAGAAAAAAGGTGAAATAAAACAACGAAGCAGTAACAACAGTAATAACCGCAGAGCATTGCATTGTGGGATTGTTAGGAGAAAACAGTGTACATGTAGGGACACGACTTTTCCCATTTATTGTGGAATTTTTTAGGGCACTATATAGTTGATACATTTACATACTCACAATTTGGACACTCAAATAAAATGGCGGACAGTAAATGTAGTGCACTATATAGTAATTAGGGAGTGATTTCAGACACAGCCCTGTACATACTAATGCAGTCCTATAATAAATCCTCCATGTATGTTCAATTTTCGTTCAAACTGTTTTAGAGGTGTTGATTCAACTTTATGGTCACTTTTTAGTGGTGAGTCAGCTGTATGAAAATGAGACTTCAATATGTGACTCAAGAAACGTTTGTATGTATGTTTATTTCAGCCCTAAAGGAAACTGTACTGTCAAAACAAAAGTTCTAGTAATAACCTATCATTATAAATTATTATTAGGCAACAGTGTACAGCTGATATCATTTGCACCATTTTATTTTCAGTCTGAACCTTTTCAACATTGCTGTATCTTCCCCATGTCACACAAATGATATGAGGGCTAACACATTTCACTATCTTACCATGTTGACACACCAAGTCAAGGATACAAAGGAGACCTGTATGCCTGTGTATACGTAGATGTTGTACACATCCACATGTCTAGTCTGTGTGTATGTACTGGATGTCTGACACTATTAAATGCAGCTACTGTACATTCATTTGGCAGCCACTTTTGTCCACAGCAGAGCAAGAGCTAGATATCATCCAAATGAGAGTGTATCCCATTTAAACAAATAACTAAAATCATGTTCAGTGTTCTTTTTAAAAAAAAATAAGTTAGACATAAGCAAGTGCTAGTAAGGGCTGTTGATGTAGTCTGAAAAGGTGGCTTTTCAGTGGGGAGCTCAGAACTGTGGAGCCAGAGCAGAGAAGAGTCAATGATTTGTGTTGTTTTCCTGTTCTTGTTCCAGAAGCTAAAAGCCACAGCTGTCTGGACGTGTGCTTTAGTGATCTCCCTGTTCGTAGAGTCCTGTCGTGCACAGAAGGTAAAACTCACCAGCTACTCACATTTTCCATTGGTTTCCTTTACCACACCCTCTCACCCAAGCAAACTGTTGTCGTCTCTTTCAGCTGAACATCCACTGGGGTCCTCAGTCCATGATGTACTTGAAGGGCAAACGTGAGTTTAACCACAAAGCAGACTCTTAGAGACAGAAGTGAACTGAATTGAATTTGTGTGAATCAATGAACCAGGTCAACATTTATCACCCTCCATACAGTCAAATTTCCAAATCGTATCCAAATGTATTAGTTTGGATCATTATGATGCAGAGCCATGTTGCCTGTTGCACCAGTTGAACATGAAGTTTGCTGTTAAATCACTGCTAAATGTTACACTGAGCTATAATTAGTTTGGATTTAACCTCTTGAATTTTGAATTTTCCCCTAAATTTCCCCTTAAACAGTCGCAACTTAAGGTCCACTCTCACTAGCCTTTACCTGAGCTCTCCAATTCCATCTCACAGTCTTCATCAGAGGACGGAGCTTGCTCAGTTGTCATCAAGTGGCCTAATCACATAACCCTATAAGTAGCTTTTAAGTTTGAATTATTTTGCATACAGAATGTATTGTATGTCAGCATCACATAATGTGTTTGTTTTTCGACTCTTCATTGAAGATTCATTAAAGCTCATTGATGCTTAAACTGAGTAAAATATCTACTATGTTCTCCATGGCTGTTTGTATGGTAGTTTGTCTTGTGAATCATTTCATACACATTTTCCCAAAATTGGCACTGACATATTCTGTAAATTTGTAAACTTTGGAATCTTCACAAGACGTTCTGTGCACTTGAACAAAGGTCAACAAATGTTGAGGAGATTAAATCTATTTCTGTATTTAGCAGCAGCCTTAAAAAACAGACTCACAGAGAAGAGACATTATGACCCGATCTTAAGTTACGAGCCACTAGCATCTGGCTTATTTAACGTACTGTATTATCAGGCATCTAATGACATCAATAGTGATACCAGCTGGTGTAATTGTTTATTTGAAAAGGTTAAAATCTATGTAGTTAGTCATGAAGTGGTTCTCCATGTCACTAGTAGGGTTTCTTTTATTGTTAGCTGGCTGAAACTGTAGTTTGGTCCTACATTAGGTTCTTCTTCAGTAATGTAGTTTTCATTTTGTCAGTGTACTCTGCACTGTTCCATGTGTTTCCAACACATTCTCATCTGCCAGATCAATGCTTCATATGAAGAGCTAATTTACAGAATGATTACACTTTGTCATACTGTTGTAGCAGCTGTTAAAAATCTCTCCAGTATGGCAGAAAATGTACCCAGACACACTCTGATTGCCCACTAAGCAAATGTGAAGATTTAAACAAAAAATGCACACAGTTTTGGAACCATGTTTTATGACAATAACACAAATGGAGTGGAGGGTACGGACAAGTAAACTGTGAATATTTGCACAGTAATTGCAGCACCCCCATCTGGCCAGTTGGGATGATTACATTTCTTGTAGGTCTGATTATGCAACAGTAACAGTACAATATGGGTTTGTCCTCTTTGGACCCCCTTAATAAATGTGACATCAGATTTTAACGTTTCATTATAATAGCTTCAGGTTTGGTGAACACCAGAAGAATTGATCAGTTGTACCACAGGTTTGTAATAAATCATTAGTCAGATGGTAACAAATGTTTAGTATTGGAATTGGACCACACTAACAGAATTATCCCTGTATGTCAGAAAAAAGCTCTCTATACGATAAAAGACATGTCGGTTTAACCCGTTCTCTGCTGTTATTGTCTTCAGATGGCAGGAGGTTTGTGTCGGAGGATGACAACAGTGTTTTGAAGCAGGGTCTGCAGGGCTGGTATGCAGTGCTCAGAGGTACAGTACCACTTCACTTCATTTCAGTCAGTTTTGGACTTACTGGCTTTGTTTCCTTAAAGTTGCCTACTTTATGTAAGTATGGCTTACATCTAACTAATAGTCAGACTTTAGAGAGACATCTAATTCATCAGTTGCACGAAGCTGTCTGATTCTTCACTATCTTAGGTAGGACTCATTTGTTATGAATTCTGGGTAAATTAAGACCTTTTTCAAACTAAAAACCATGACTGACCGAGTAACCATGTCAAACTGCTCAGTTCTGTTCACTCTTCCAGCAGCATAATCTCCTGTAGCAGATTTCCAACAGATTACTGCGCTCTCTAAACTCAGTCCCTTCCCATTCATCGCTCCACAACATTGTTACAGTAGCAAACCACAAACTATGAGCCAAGTTTTTCTCTTTCATTTGGTGCTATTGTGTTTCCATGATGATTGTTACCATGGAAACGCTGGACAGAAGGTGTCACTGATTGCTACCATGGAAACACTGGTCAGTGGGTGTCACTGATTGCTACCATGGAAACACTAGTCAGTGGGTGTCACTGATTGTTACCATGGAAACACTGGTCAGCGGGTGTCACTGATTGCTACCATGGAAACACTGGTCAGCGGGTGTCACTGATTGTTACCATGGAAACACTGGTCAGCGGGTGTCACTGATTGTTACCATGGAAACATGGTAATAATTTATTTTTGTGAAACTGAAACTAACTTGCATTAGACTTTATTTCCAATCTTTGCATTGCAATCTGATCACTATTTGCTAAGTGTGATCTACCAAAAAAGGCATGATAGTGGGTGCAGGTTTGAACACCAACAATCCCACAGGGAAAAATGCCTGTCCACATTTGAAGAGGGGGCGCCCTGTCATCTATTTGCTGTCTGCTATTTAATAAAGGCATAGGCAAAAACATGAGACACAGTGTTGGAGTTTGTGGAGTTTGACAGTCACATCTGACTGTGAGATGGACATAACATTATCTACTTTCATATCCTTTAATCTAAAAAGAGTATACTGATGGCAACGATAATGTCAGGTTTGTGCTTCATTTTTGACATGGGACCTCTCCTTGTGTGTCTGTGTGTGTGTCTGTGTGTGTGTGTGTGTGTATGTGGCAGGCATCCAGAGGCTGCAGTCGCGGGAGTTCATTAAACCCAGTCACATCGTGAGCTCAGAGAAAGTCCTCTTCCACTACCTCCAAGGGAGATGAGACACACAGTGTCAGACCGTCTACACACGGGAAATAAAAGAATAATTCACTGAGAACATTTCCAAAATAACACAGACTTCAGTTCATAACTCAGCAGTCAGGGTCCAGTTTCTATTGAACGTGACAGGCAGAGACGCAAGTGGTGCTACAACCCAACCAGACCATCAGCAAGTTAGCATGAAGGCTCTGGTGATGTTGTTACAGTATATGAATATTCAAATATGAAATATAAATATTTCACTCAGTTTTACAGTTCTCTCAGTGAATTGTTATGTTTGCCTCTCTCTGTTTTTCATGCATGAATAATATATGTGTGGTCTTTGTACAGATTTCTGCTTGCTGTATATAAAGCAACAGAAAAAGACAAATGCTCTGAATAAACGATGGAAGATGGACTTTACATCTTTTTTTTTTTGTCTTTCTTGCTGCAGTATGGCTTTTTAACCACCAGAGGGCAGCACTTGATAGTAGAAAACTTTTGTTGTCGCACAGAATTTTGTACTCCAAGGTTTTATTTACTCTGATGAAAACAGAGATGTGAAGTAAAATAATTAGAGGCATCAAAACTCTCAGCTGGATCAAATAATATTGACTATCAACCTGCTCACATTCATTTAAATACTCTTCATATGTGACTGCTGACTGAGCAGATTTTTATCTTATTGATTAGTAGTGTAGGGAAGTATTACACAAGCAAATATTATTTGATCATTGTAGTAAATCACCGGATATAGTAATTAAACAGGT
>NTHP01000346.1:185965-200019 GCA_003416845.1 Oplegnathus fasciatus | reverse complement strand
TGATTATGTGGTCAGTGTGATAAATTACACACCAAACTACAGTACAGTGGAAATTAAATATATATTAGAAATATTTAAAGATGGCTGAATTAGGTTATTTATAAATCTATACAAAATATTTCAAATGAAAACAGAAATGTCGAAAACAATTGAAGTAAGAGATTGTGAAGTTTCCAGGATTTTTATTCTCTGATGTGAAGCTATTTTTTGTATTTTGTATTTTGCATGTATCAATATTTTATACGAACAATGGATCAGATGACTGTGTGTAATGTGAAAGGTGTAGCTCGTAGTGATGACTAGCTTGTGAACAGAGTAGAGCATTTAGCAGCTAAAAAGGCAGATCCTGTTTCCCCCAGGAGCTGGTGGAGGGCTAAAAGGTGGACACAAACAGGACTCAGATAAGATAAGATAAGCCTTTATTGATCCCCAGACGGGAAATTCAGGTGTTGCAGCAGCACAAGCGTAGGAATGAGAACAGATAAATAAAGAAAAGTAAAAAAAAATAAGTACAGGTATATAAAATAAAAATAAGATAGAAATAGATCTAAAAATAGAAACATACAAGAGCAATTCAACTCAAAATTACAAGGCAAAAGGGAAGAAAATGCTGAATGGACTGCACTTCTAACTTAGTGGACAAAGCGCTTTACCAATTTGACACTTATTCATCCATTCACACACACACACACACACAAACACACACACCGATGGCGGCGGAGCTGCCAAGCAAGACGCTGCTCTGCCCATTGGGAGCTTTAACATGTGAACAGGAGGAGACACCAACACCGTGATTAGTGAACGACCCGCTCTACCACCTGAGACACAGCCACCCAAATGGTCTAATATGCCCACCCAAATGAATGCTAATGTTGATCTGTGTCTGATCAGTAAATAAGCAATAGCCCCCAAGTGGCCCCAAAGAATCAATGACTGCAGCTTTAAGTAAAGGGTCTGAGAACTTCTTTTACCACTACATAAAAACATACAGTATTTCAAAACAAAACAAAACATAAACTGAAAAGAAATAATTATAAAAAGGTGAACTTTTCAATAGTGTGCATAATTCAGCTTTTGTCCAGCTGGGAAGTGAGTTATTAAATATCAGCTTAGAGCTTGATTAAATTGACAGAAAGGGGAAAAGGTCCTAGCTTGTCTGAACATACAGACTGTCGCCCCCATTTAAAAGGGAGACTCTTCAAGGTTCAAGGGTAATTTAGTATTTTCTCATTATACAACACAGTGTTGCAAAATGAAATTAAAATGCTCTGTAGTCTAGTGGTATGGCAGCAGATGCTTCTTTATGTCTTGCCAGAGGGCAGTAGGGTGAACAGGCTGTTGCTGGGGTGGGTATTCCAATGATTTTTTAACCCACTGCAGAGCCCTCCTGTTCTGGGCCGTGTACATCCCATTCCAGTTTGTAATGTTTCCAATCAGGATGCTTTCTATTGCTCCTCTGTAAAAGTTAACAAGAAATGGGCAGAAGAATTTTTCCTTCTTAAGTTTCCTTAAAAAACACAGTCATTTCTGAGCTTTCTTTACCAGGGTGGAGATGTGGGATGACCATGACAGGTTCTCTGTGAGGTTCCTGATTCCCAGTACCCTGAAACTGTTCACTTGCTCCACCTCAGCTCCACTGATGTAGACAGAGGTGTGTGTCCTCTTTTCCTTTTTTCTAAAACCAGTGATCAGCTCCTTGGTTTTGCTGATGTTGAGCAGTAGGTTGCTCTCTGTGCACCACCCTGCAAGATTGTTAATTTCCTTGCGAGATGAAGCCGTTGTTTAAAATCTGGTCGACGGTGGTGGTGTCGTCCACAAACTTCTCTCCATGTCAGAGATTGCAGTTGGATGGATCTGTTGGCTCTGAATGCAAACTGGTGAGGGTCCAGGCTGGCCGGGATGTTGTTTTTGAACCAGTTTCTCAAAGCACTTCATCAGAATGGAGGTGAGTGCCACAGGGCGGTAGTCGTTTAGACTAGACACTGCAGACTTTTTAGGTACAGGGACGATGGTGGCTGTCTTGAAGGAGGTGAGGACACTTTCCCATGACAGTGAAACAGAATGTTAGTAATGACATTGATTAACTAGCTCTTTGGCACATGTCCTTAGTACACGGTCAGGCCCAGCAGGTTTACTCATATTCACCTTCAGCAGGATTCTTCTTACATCTGCTGTGGATACTGAAAGTGGCCGGTCATCTGGAGACAGAGTAGACTGGACAGCTGACTCTTTGTTGAGGAGATCAAAGCGAGCATGAAAGGTGTTAAGCTCATCTGGCAACGTGGCCTCACACATGATGAGGGCACTCTTGCTTTTGTAGCCTGTGATGTTCTGGATCGCCTGCTACNTTGTTGGTGTTCTTGGTGTTGAGGTCTCTCTCCAGTCTCTCCTGATTTCTCCACTTTGCCTCCTTGATGCCAACTTTCAGTCTCGCTCTAGCAGTGTTGTGTGCTTCCTTGTCACCTGACCGGAAGGCAGCATTTTTGGCTCTGGATAGGGCCCTCACTTCTCCATTCATCCAGGCTTTCTGGATGGGGAATAATTTTATTGTCTTTGTGATCACCACATCATCAACACATTTGCTGATGTATGATGTCACTGATGATGTATATTCCTCAAGATTGATGTGGTTCTCCTGGGTGGTGGTATCTCTGAACATGTGCCACTCTATACACTCAAAACAGTCCTGTAGAGCTGCTGTAACTTAATCTGTCCACACTTTAACTGTTTTTTTTGATGGTTTGACCCTTTTAATCAGCTGGGAGTAAGTTGGCGGGACAAGCCGGGAAATGTGGTCTGATAGACCAAAATGGGGACAGGCAGGGCTTTGTAGCTGCCACGAATGTTTGCGTAAACATGGTCCAGGGTATTGTTTCCCCTGGTGGGGGTGTGGACATGCTGGTGGAATTTAGGTAAAACAGTTCTGAGATCTGTTACTGCTACAATAAAAATACCATCTGGTTGTTTTGTCATGTGACTGCTGATGACCTCATACAGTTCCTGTAGTGCATTTTTTTATTTTGTGTCCGCTGCACTTAATCCAATCCCTGCGCTTTCTCTTTTTGATGCAAAAAAATAACAAATAAAAACAAAAATGTAGCGATGTTGAGGGAGCTACTGGCCGCTGCACACGCTGCCATCACCATGGATATGAGGATTGGATTGAGGGACGACCTGCAGGGTGAGGTCACGTGACGGACAAAGACAGATGAAGGCGTCAGTAGGCTACTTTTCGGCAGCCTGGCTAGCTTCTCTACTTGTGAAGGTAATCAGTGAAGAAGAGCATAAAACAACTGGCTCTGCAAAGGGAAGAAATAAGAGAAGAAATTTGATATTGCTTGTTCATCAACCTGCTGATTTATCCTTTGATCTGTATATAGATTTTACAAAGCAGTGGCCTTGTAACCTTGTGTTCAAATGTAAAAATGACTATGAAAGAAACAAACTTAAGACTTGAAGCAAGACAACTTCCCTCCAAAATATGTTTCCTTCATGAATACTCAATGCAAAGATAACTTCAGATCAGATTTTGAAAACTTTTCTGTATTACCACTCTCATTCTTTCATGTTTGTGACTCCACCAGCACTGTTCACAGTGTCTGACTGGAGAAATATCAGGTAATGGAAGCAGGTCAACTACAGTACAGTGCTAGAGTATTGTAGTTGATGATAAGTAGATGATAAGCTGCTAAGGCTACATAGACCAGAGCCAGAGACCTTCCATCTGAACACTGTGACCTCTCTGTTTCTCTCTCTGTCCTCTTCACAACCTCGACCACTCAAAGCCCCATTTCCTCCAGCCATATAAACAGCCTCTATTAGCCTCAGTTAAACAAACAGCAGCAGTGCTTGGTTTAGCTAATCCTGTAATGGATATCACCTCTGTTTAGACTGATCACATTTCTGGCCAGACCAACCTTGCTAGATTTCATCAAACTTCTGCTGGAGTCAGTTTGGACATTTCTTCCTTTTTTGTTTGGCAGGAAGGCTGGGTGAGAGCGATGTGTGAACCTCTATGTTCACCTCGAAGGAGGTCTGAGATTGACTGTAGGCCCTGAAAGACTATCAGTGAACATGTTATGAGCAGATATCTGCTGCTCCGCTGCTCTCTGCTGGTTAAAACATAGAGGGAGTAACTATACATTAACATCTCTCGGGGCTGTTTCACCTCTGATGCATGTCGGACCACACCCAAATATGATGGCACTTTGTACTAGAATGCGTTCTATCACTTATTTGGACGGAGCAGAACTGTGTACATTTATTCTGCAAAAGTTCAAAGAAAAGAAACATTAACATCGATTAAAATACAGGTAAGAATGAAAACAAAAGAGAAAGGGAGGAAAGAAAGAAAAATAGAAGAATTAAGGATTAGAAAGAAAGAAACAAACAAAACAGAGGACTTTGCATTCGTTAAATGAAGACAGAAAGGAAAGTGAAATATTACAAACACATAATCTTTATGCCTTTAAATAATACTTTATTTTTGATAATCATCTTATTTCATCTCCAAATGACATTCACAGTTTAGTTACAGACTCCTATAAAAACCAACCTTGTGTTCGGTGCAGGTTACACATATCACACGTCTAATGAGAAACCTTCAACAGGCTCTTTTATCAGGCAGATAAGTCCTGCTGTCCTCCAACAGCTGACACAACCTGCTGCACTGAGGTGCTTCAACTGCATACTGAACATCACACAGGACATGACATCCAATGAAACACAAGTACTTACTCAAAAAGGCACTTCCTTTGTTTTCTAAAAGCTTGTACAGTCAGGGGGGGATATCCACATATTTTGCTTAACCACATGACCATCCAAAAGGTCTCCAAGCTGACCTGCTATCATGATGTAAATGGGCTACATACAGAGTTAAACAGTGATGTAACATTGAGGGGTTTGGCAACATGATCATCACAAGCACATATTGGCTGTTTTCAGTTTAATCAGACACCAGCAGTGTAGTTTAGAGGGGAAATGTCATATTTCCTTGAGCTGCATACTTAAATCTTTCTTCTACAGGTGCCATTTTGCATCCTGAGAAAGGCTGTAGTGGGGGGAGAACCAATGTGAACTCAGTTTATCCACCTTTTAAATAGTTCAACCATTTCTTTGTGGGTTTTTTTGTACTTCATCACAGTAACTAGTATCAAACTGATCCATTTACATGAGCTCAGGGCCCTTCATAACCATTAATTAAAGGAACAGTCTGTATGCTTGTTTGTGCTCTTATCCAGAGTCAGATGAGAAGATCAGTATCAGTTTCATCTCTGCTGTACAGTACAGAGAGAGGTCCAGGGAGTGTTTAGCCTTGCTTAGCAAAAAGACAGGTGAAACTGACAGAGTTTAAACCAGGCAACCCCACCAGGACAGGACTCCAGATGTAGCGTGAAGCAGTGTTTGCAGGTGTGAAAAAACAAATTATCAAAGACACTCCAGAATTATCCTATTTCTGGGCAAACTACTGAACATTCAAATCCAGACTGCGGAGCACCCAAAACTGAATCTGTGTGAAAGGTCTCACAGTCCAGGACACACTAAGCATTCAGGTGTGGAAGCAAACAGGTTACAAGTAGTAGTGGTGTTTCATACCGAGCGAAACGGTTTGTCCACTCTTTGTGACTGCATTTCTCAACTTTCGTTTGGTTAAGGAGAGCTTGTGAGTGGTGAGAGTGGCTGTTTCATGAGATCTCAGAAAAGATGTGATTGGATCATTTATGACAGATCCAGGGTCAGTTTTCCACAATACGTTATTGACATACTGTAGTTAACATGTGATGAATAATCAGGCTGCTTCCAAATCAGCTCCACGCCATTTTACTATTATGGAATTCAAACTAAAATTACGTCAAAATGATCATACATTTAGGCTTTTGTACAAATATCAAAATGATTGTACACCTGGCAATACATGACTGTGGTTGGTAAATAAAAAATATACCTCATGTAAGCACAGTATCAACTGGAATACTACAGGTAAAATATTATAGATGGCCCTTATCATTTCAATGTACAGTATATTGTACATCAGTGGTGCATATTACCAAACAAATTTACAATTAATCAAATTGCCAACATTGCCATGCAGTGAAGCTGCTCGGGTGCTCTAGTGGTCTGGTTCAATTTGCCCAGTTGGTAATCCAGCCACGTGTACGCTAGATTCTTGTTTAGGTTGCTCAGTATTTGCCGTAAATGACCATCAGTAGCTCAGTGTTTGTCTCCAATATGTCAAACCGTGTGCTTGTTGGCAGGGACCCAAAATGTCAGTCATATAACAGCTAAATGATCCATACGATCATGGATAAAGTTATAAGCTATGATAAGCGCCTAACATGTGAACCTTGGAATGACTGTGCTGACATGCACACCAATGGTACTTCATTTTGGGGAATATTCCAGGATTTCAGTCAATAACATGGAACAATTAGGGATGCATCCTTACAAATTAAAGCAGAATTTAAGTTTAACCTAAACTTAGAAATACCTACCTGTGAAAAAGTTGTCTTGATCTTCAATTAAACTACTAGAACCACATTTGCTAAACACTAACAGAACACTGTGGCCATGTTAACACATTATAACAACCTACCACACATACTGTTCATCTCAGTTGCCCATCTCCTCTCATACACAGTTTAAAAGTACAAGAATAAGAAAAATACTCTCCATATTTTACACATATTATAAAATGTTCTCTTACATAAAAACTTCTCCCAGGTAATAGAAATCTCCCTTGTCTCATAATTTTACATGTACATCTATATTTTACAGTAACATACATTAAAATGAAAAAATGTGTGTGTGTTAAGCAGTTGTTGACATCAAACTCTGACAAAAATATATTCAGGTCAGGTGCACTTGATTTATCTTTTCTGGCTGTTCTGCATCAGTGGACTTTGACGATAAATCAAGCACTCCTCACGCTTTCCTTAAAATTCACCCAGCTGTAGTATTTTAACAAGCAACATGTTCAGAAACACAGTGTGTGTTACCTGCTGACCAAAGTGAATTTAACTTGGTTTAGTGTTTAATTTCCAAACTCAGTACTTTATTTTAATGATAATAAACAGCCAGGGTTTGAGTGGAGATGCTACATCTACTTCTGCCTCCATGGCAGCTCTGCCTTCCAGGAAAGCTCAGTCTTTATTTTAATTGTAATTTGAACTGAATTTTGACACGGCAGGAGACAGTTACATCAGCCTGTACTGTACACACAGACTAGGACTGGGAGCATTTGTGGGGTAGGACTGGAATAACTTGTCCGCGGCAGGACAATACAATGCCCAACCAAACCTTTAATTTGGTCATTATTCAGTGTAATTCTGTGTCATCTTGTGGTTTAGCTGTGAAATATATGGAACGGGTGACAAACAGGAATTAAACTGTGACAGCTGTCTCATATGAATGGGTCCAACAGGGGTTGAAGGTGTGTTCACTAGACCCAGGTCATACACACATCCCCTGTAAGAAAGGGGTATTAGACAAAATGTTTTATCTTGAAAGGGTTGGAGAGCAGGATAAGGTTTGAGCATAGTGCTTTGTGATTGGTCGTGGCTCTCATGGAAGAGTTGTTTTTGGATTTTACATAACTCAATTAGCTTTCTGTATTAACAGCTGGCCAGAAATAACACATCTCACAGACTGTTTCACTCCCTCACAAGCTAATACGATCAAAGAAATATGTTGATTTAAGAGTTGTTATTTCTGTTGACTCACAACAACCTGTACAGCTGCGGCCATCTCATCAAAGCTTGTTACCATTTTTGCTGCCATTATCCTGTCAGTATATTTAATAGATGTCATCCTACAAAGCAAGTTAAAGACGGTCGACAAAGTTTGCCATCTGTCGGTGCCAACCAAGACGGGAAACACAACAAATCTTTTCCATCACCATTACCATCACAAGGGACCATCCCAGCCCTAGCATGACCCCAGACTGGTTTGAATCACTGGTTAGTTAGCATGTACTTAAAAGTGAAATGCAGCTTTAAAAAAAATAGTTGCATTTAACCAGTTCAAAGTCACAGTTCTTTCAGCGTATTAAATGGCTTCTATGTCTATTAGGTTTGCTTGACTCGTGTCCAAGATACAACGGAAGAAGGGTTTCCTTCTACCTTCCCCAGGGCACAGGAGGCAGGATTAGACCAACATGGCATTGAAAGAGCATTTAGACTGTCAGATGACACTAAACACAAGCAGACTATGGAGCTCTGTGTAATACTTCTACTAGAGTATTATGATTTTTATTTCTGATGAATAATATACCATAGCATACAGTATAACTGTAGTTGGGGCAGGCTGGCATCACCCAAGGCCAAGTTGACGGAGAGGATTTATGATCACTTGTACATCTTCTGTTGTACATCATATAGTTATTATTTTGTAAACATTCTTGTGACATTGATTCAGTTTGACAGATAGAACAAAAATATTTCGGTGTAATTGGAAGCAGAACGTGAGACAGAAGAGGACAGTAAAGAAAGAGCGTAGTGTTTGACTGAGTCAGCCAACATTTCTGACTGTAAGGCAATACCCCCAGAGCTCCAACAACAAAGACATGGCCTCACACACACACACACACACACACACACACACACACACACACACACAGAGTCACAGGTTTATATGACCCAGATAACGGTGTCTGTGTGCATATGTATGTGTATGCGTATATGTGATTAGAGTGTGTGTGGCTGAGGAGGCCAGGGGGACTGATGTCCAGAAATTAATCAGTGTACCAACATTACCCATTTAACACACCTTTCCTTTTTGTCTGAAATAACAGCTGCTGAAATGATTGTAAAAATCAGAATAATGCTATATGTGACTGACAGTAATTGTGTTTCCATACTTGCAATGAAAGACTGTAAAAGCTCTTTGTCTAACAATACATTGAACTGACCGCCCTTTTTTCAATAATGTGTGTTATGGAACCAAATGTCCAATTTCTTTTATTCATACACATTTAAAAAAAAAACTATGAAATTTTAAGCCTTGAATTAAACCAATAAGATGAATCGTGATTATTGTATGACTGATTCGGTGAAAAAAATCTAAATAATTACAAGAAATTTAAAAGAAAAATTAAAAAAATGGCAAGTATTGCAAATTTCTTCTAATCCCTTTCGTCTCACTTTGAATTGGTTTCAACCAGTTCACTGTTTACATTTCTCTGTTCTGCCTTGTATATATTTTGCTGTTATGTGATTTATAACACAATTAGGGACTATTTCAGTGCTGCCAGCCCACCAACCAGTGCAAACTATTGCACAGACACTGTGGCCGTCTTCACCTGTTGTTTTGGTTCATGTCAGCAGCACAAAGTGCAAATGGGCTGGCTAAAGGTGAATATAGATCAGAGGGTGTGGTGATTAATAAATATGCTCTCAGCCAATCACACCACTGGTCTCATAGCTCTGAAACAGCTGTTCTTGGAGCAGCACTTCTCAAACCAGAGACCAATGTCAACCAACATACCAACAACTCACTTTGTGCTGCCTCATTTGAATGAACCTCCCACCTGTTTGTTCTGTCCTCCCATCTGGACACTAAAATACCACACAGACGGACAAAGACAATTTCATGTCAGAGCGCTGCTTGCACTGGTTTTTGTGCTGCCATGAAAATAGAGCCCTTAATGTTTTACTTTATATTGTTCTTTCATTGTCTTGTTATAGTCAACAATCTTGCTATCCTATACTCAATAGTGATGTTTCTGATTGGTTTGTAGGTTTTGTAGAACTTCACAAGCAATTTTGGAAGAGAAATGATTTCTTAAATATGTTGACATCAAACTGAATTATGGCTTTTACAGGAGCATTTATAATAATTTCTCAATCTTGTTGCTCTCTATAAGTCCACCTTGATCAGTAAATACATTATGGCATTTAAATCATTTCCCTGGGGTGAATATAAATTTTTTTTTAAGTACAGAACCTGACAATTCAGCTCTATACACTAGCTTAGCCACATGTTGCAGACATATAAAAAGTCAGTGTTGTTATGCCTGTAGACTGAAACCCATGATCCACCAAGGCTGGCAAGGGGTGAGAAGCTAGCAAACCCGATGTAAAAAACTCAGGGTCCATCCACTTTAAAAAGAGAAACTATGAGTGAATCAACAGGAAGAACCTTTCAAAGAAAAGGTGCTGCTGAGTCTGTTATCTGTCAGCTGACGGGAGCACAGCCATCTGTAATTGTCAGGGTTACAGCACTCTGTGGTTGTAATATGTCCTGGCTGTTGTAGTTGTCAGTGTTGTCATGGTTACAGTGTTATTATGTTGCCATCTTCTCTCATGCTCTCTTGACTGCTACTAGAAGTGTGGGGGTTTCCGTTGTGATTGGACATCATCATGGAGCTGTCAGTCAGGGATGCTCCAACGCTACTGGGCAATGACACGCTCTGTGGGAGGGGCCTAACCACAGTGGAGTTGTGCGGCCTGTTGCTAGGTGAGTCTCTGTTGAGGTTAGTATTGTTGCTGTTGGTTAACCGGTGGGAGTCGAAGGGTGTCAGGCAGTCATTCTCCAGAATGAGGTCACCATCGTCATCTTCATCGTCGCTGTCACCCTCTGCAATGCTGTTGCTGTGGGAACAACAGGGCAAATCGTTTATCCCCTCTGCAATTCGATGACTAAATAACCTTTTCTTGACAGACCTTTTTATTATGTCATCACGTTTATTTATCATTCAATTTATTAATATTACTTTTAGATTCTATTCCACATTTAGCTCTCTTGTATCATTTATTTGTTTGTTTATATGTCACAGTGTGTGTACAACAAGCTGCTCCAGACAAATTGCCCCTAGTGGGATTAATAAAGTTGTTTGTATTGTGTATTGTATTGTATCATGATTAAAGAATTAATCTAGAAATGATGTCTAATACAGAGGTTTGGCACTTTGTTGTGCTGAAAAAAGACATGACACAGTCTGTTTAAGTTGCATTCTTCTGTTTTTTGCCACCCTTTCCACCTGATAAATGTAAGTCCAATATTCACTCTCCTTTTAGCTCTGGTTTGGTCTCCACCACCTCCTTCTTCTTCTCTTTCTCCATTTAAGATATAATATACTGTATATCAAGGTAACCAAGGCTTTTAGTCACTACAAAGACTGAGCCAATGAAACCACTCCATAATCAATATTGTTTGGTTGTCATAACCCAAACAATTTTGCTTATAGCACCTATTTGGAAAAATGAACAATTGCTTATTAATGCAAAATCTGACACTCATGGATCTTGTCCCACCTATTAAACAGCTGTTTGTGCCTTTGCTTGTAAAAATTCTGGGAATTTCGTACATAGTTGACATCAAAGCAGAAAATGGGGATCATTTTTACACTGATCAGGACTGATCAGGGGGTGTCACAGTGAAGAAGTTTACATTTACGCTTGTAATTCTTGAATTCTTAAAATGTTACTATAGACACATTACTTCCATGATCTTCTGTGCCAGTCTACATAAATGCAATGTTTCTGTTTTCTCTCTTTTTGCGGCCCAATATCTTCATTTTTTAAAACCTAGACCATCCATACACTCTCCTCTTCTTCCTTTCCTGCTGCTGCTTGTGCCTATATTTGTCATTGTAATCCAGGGTAAGCATGGTCTCAGTGCTGCTTTAAAGGCTTTTACACCCTGGCATATATAACTTTCAGAAAAAAACACTGACTACTTTTCTGTCCTTGTTTTGTGGATTTCTTGGCACAAAATTGCCACATAAAATTGGCACATACAGTATTTTTTATCAGTAGCTTCAGTGCAAAAAACAGTCCTTTTGTCCTGTCCATGTCATACCTTGCTGTAATGGGGTTGCTCTGAGAGGCGGGGCTTGGTGAGTCATGTGACGGAGCGGAGCCAGTAGATCCAGCTGAGCCCACAGAACCAGAGTTGCCCATTGAGGTTTTACTTCCACGATGCACCACATTGTTCCTCTGGTTAGCTGGTTTGACAGTCACAATGAGGTTGTGACTGTTGGCCACCATCATGTCTGTAACCTGAAATGACAGATAGAGGGTCTTAGCTCTGGAAGAGAAAAAACACTTGAAGGGTTTGTGTATTGCCCTAAAAAGGGCAAAGTCAATCACATGAATCACAGTTTCCTTTCCTTCAAATTTTAAAATTATGAAATTTGGAGGACATATTTTACTCCCTGCTGCTCTTTTCTTCTCTTTTGATACTGTATCAAGATCACTGCACCCTAAACCTCTTGTGATCACGTCACAGGTTTTAGATGGGTGACAAAATAAAGGAAAAACCTGAATCCTTGACCCCTATAGTGAGGGGATCTGGAGGCTCTGTTATGCTGTGGGGGGCATTTTGCTGGCATGGTTTGGGTCCACTTGTCCCCTTAGAGGGAAGGGTCACTGCAAATCAATGCAAAGTTGTGTGTGAGTGATCACCTTTATCCTATGATGAAACACTTATATCCTGATGGGAGTGGTCTCTTCTAGGATGACAATGGCCCCATCCATAGGGCAGGAGGGGTCACTGAATGGTTTGATGAGTATGAAAATGATGTGAATCATATGCTATGGCCTTCACAGTCACCAGATCTCAACCCAGTTGAACACCTATGGGAGATTTTGGAGCGACGTGTTAGACAGCGCTCTCCACCACCATCATCAAAACACCAAATGAGGGAATATCTTTTGGAAGAATGGTGTTCATCCCTCCAGTAGAGTTCAGAGACTTGTTGAATCAATGCCAAGGAGCATTGAAGCTGTTCCGGCAGCACGTGGTGGCCCAACACCTTACTGAGACACTTTATGTTGGTTTTTCCTTTAATTTCTCACCCCTCTGTGTGTGTGTGTGTGTGTGTGTGTGTATATATATATATATATATATATATATATATATATATATATATATATATATAAATGGTCACTTACGGAAGTTTTAAATAAACCCTGTAAACATGTTCTTCTGTCTTTATTGAATGTTTAATATAATACCTGATTCAATACGCAAACTGAAAACCCTTTCAGAGCCATATTTTAACTTTTGCAAGGACTTGGCAGGTCTCAGAGAAGGTTCATTTTGGACACTGTATTACCTGATCCAAAGATTTTCCCGCTACATCGATGCCGTTGACTTCGAGGATCTCGTCATTAACTCCCAGAAGCCCTGTGCTTTCTGCTAGCCCACCACGTACCAGACGAGATATGAACACCCCTGGAACCTACAGGAGGATGGAGGAGAAGGAGAAAGAGAAGATAAAAGTGTGAAATGTTACAGCTCTCTGCAACATCTTTGTTAATGCGACTATGTAACATCTGTACAAGGACTACAGATGAAGAATAGCCTTTAGGGTAACTCTGGCAATGTTTATTGATACTGTACGCACCCCGTTAAATAAACCAATAAAATAAACAAATAAATAAACAAACATAACTAGGCTAGTGGATTTAGTTTCTCTTTCAGCATTTAACATTAGTTGAAAACGAAAATAAAAAATCAATAAAATGAAATAATTAAATATATCACACCAGTAAAATGCTATCAAAAGTATTGTTACAGACTTCTTATTTTGAATGAAATATACTGTATGAATATGGCCTGGATATTAATGATATGTTGTATACAGCTCAAAAACGTATGATCCAACCTGCTGTATCATTAGTGCCATATTCTGTAATCTCTCCATGTTTTGTCATTAGTAATCTATTACACAAAAGTCAATTTGTTGAGATTGCATCCAATAAAGGCAGCAAAGGCAGAAGAACTCTGTTTGAGAGATGAGTCTTTTCTCAATCACCACCCTGACCTTCTCACCCAGTTACTAAGTTTGGCTGGATGGCCTGCTCCATGTGGAGTCTTTGAGCTTCCAGCTTCCATTTCACAATGATGGGGCCCACTGTGAGAGTACACCCTTCCCCTGCTCAGAGGTGTTACCACAATGCTTTAGAAAAGAATGATAATGAGATAATGGTAAGACATGGGGGTCATTAAAAGGTTTGCTAACAAATACACTCTAAAAATATACTGTATATCGTTGCCAGGACATCTTTCACAAATGTAACAGGCAGCATACTCAGAGCGCAGGAGGTGTATCT